>CM077150.1:263884983-264175467 GCA_039583875.1 Platanthera guangdongensis
TTCTTGTTTTTTTTTTTTGTTTTCTTACATTCTTTGTATTTTTTTTTTTTTTTTTCATGGTTTTTTTTGATTTTGTAACTATGACCTTAAATTGTTTTATAGGATTTTTTATTTTTTATTACCTTTTTCATCCTTTTTGAAATTATTTTCCTTTTTTTTTTTAGTCTTTCATTAAACTTATCACTTTTTTTTTTTTTTTTTTTTTTTTTATATAAATTGTTACCTTATTTTCTTGTTTGGCCAAAGAACTTTTTTTTTTTCATAATAAATCTTAGGAAATTATTACATGTAGTTTGGTAGAGGTTACAAGTATATTTCTTCACAAAGTGCCCTAATGTGGTTTTTTTGGAATATTTTCTATGTAGCTAACTGACCTTGGAATTACTTGAAACTTAGTCAGTAAAGTTTTTTGATCATATTGAATCTCTGGTAATTTTTGTATAATATTTGGATAAAGTTTGGCGGTGTGTTTCCTTCTTTATCTCTATTTATTGGTATTATATTGAATTACATAATTATAGGTTAATACATTTATAAAAATTTGTGAAATTGGTATTCTCTGATTTTTTGCATCATATAGCGTTCATAATTTTTGGGTGGTCATAACTTAAGGAAATCTAGTACTTTATGTTCAAAATTACTCATGGCATAATTTTTGGGAAACTTTAATAAATGCCAAATTAATTAGGAAAATTACAAGTTTCTGGATTTAGACTAAATGTATCATGATAGACCATCAATAATTATCTTAGGGCTTTTGGATGAAAATTTTAAGAACCTCATGTCATGTACATCATATAACCTATATTGGTTGTAATAGTAAAACTGTAAAAATTATGATACATGTGGAAACTGACATAGGGATTGGGGTTAATAATTCATCATCATATTTTGTTAAAGTGAAATTGAGCTTATCATGTGGGAGGCATGTGGCGAGGGTGTTGATTTGGCTAGTGTTATTGGTGTCCGGGATCGACGAAAGATTGTCTTTCCTGAGGAGAGAGAGTCAAAACACACTAGGGTTAGACTTAGTGTAACATTAAATGGGGTTGGGACCTGTGTATACACCAATAATAGTAAGTGTCTTACTTACGAAAGAAGCTTTGAGGTTCAGCCCATCGTAGTTCCTATTGCCCCCGAGAGCCCTTCACAAGGAATGTCCTGTACAGTCTGAGGTTAATCCAAACTATAAGACTAAAATGAATACAGCAGTAATTAGCAATAATCTAGGACTTCACTTTCACTCAGCCCGATACTTGGGGAGGTTAGTTTGATTAGGTTTGCCGAGCGGTAGACTCAGTGGTTGTGGAAACGAACAGGTTAGTCCGGGGAGCCGATGGCTCGGGAACTCATGGTTGCATGTGCATAAAAGTGGTGGGCCTTCGGTATTTGACGGTCTTTCACACCGACGTCGGTACGTTGACTCGGCGGGTGTGGTGGACACTTGGCCAAGGTAAAGTCTGGCGGTGGGTCAGCAATGTACGCGGATACCCAGGTTGTGGGGTGTACGTAAGGGCTAGGCCTGGTAGTGTGAATACCTGTCTAGGAGTGGGGTGGTCCGGCCCACTGTCTCCGTTTTCCATGGCAGAGGCTCCTGGGAGTGATTGCTAGCTTCCAAATAGGGGGAATTAAAGGTCTGTGCGCATAGAGTTGTGTGCGTGTGTTGCACTTGCATGAATCATGACATAGCATTTCACTTTGCTCATATTCGCATGCAATTTGAAATCGAAATGACTTACTCTAACATTTTCTTATTATAGAACTGTTAGTTGTCTTTACTTTTACAGCCCGGTAGATTTACTATATGTTTGCTAGAATAGGTCCACCGTCATCTGCTTTTGACCACTCTTCACCTTCATAACTTTCTTATCACTCCTCCTGCTCGGTGCCTAGGAGCCAATTGGGGAGGGGTGGGGGAAATCAGACTTTGTCTTTTTGACTAACGGTCGGTGGACCAAACATTTTAGGGGCTCCGGATGGGAGACAGGGAGCAGCAACAGGAGTTGCAGCACCAGCGGAGCACGGTACACATGGAGGTGGGCCAGTCTAGTATGGGAGCGCTAGTCTCTGGCAACGTGAGTTATAGTTTTTCTTAGCTTCCGCGAGAGGGTTGTAGTGAGGATTTGTTGTACCGGGGCATAAGCCCATTTATATTTTATACATTTATTATCATGTGGACTTTGCTATGATTTTCTTACATATATCTTATATGTGATGCGTGGACTTTGTTATATTAGACTTATGTATATGCTTCTCTTTCTTTGGGGATCGTAAGGCCGACATGATCAGCGTTTTGTAGTGACGATCTTCCCGGGTGTTGGTGTCACCGCAAAACGGCGATTCTGGGCGTAAGACCTGGTAGCGTAGCAAAAAAAGAGGGTCTTACACACTCTAAGGCTGAGCATATTATTCGAAACTCGAAAGTCGCTCGAAAGTCGTTCGAAAATTGAGTCGAATCGGAATCGGTTAAAATTGATTCGACTCAATTTGAGTCAATTCTATTTGACTCGAATTTGATTTTGAGTCGATTTTGAGTTATCCCTGAATCGCTTGAAATATTATTCGAATCAACTCGAATTAATTAAAAATATTATGTATTTATTAATATATTCTTATTTTAAGATTAAAAATAACAAAATTTAAATCTAAATAAAAAGAATGATACTTTAAGTGTTTCATTTGCTAAATTTATAGGTTGTCCAATTTAATTTTGAGCAAAGTAGGAATAAAACAAAAAATTGCTCAATTTCGAGCCGACTTGATTCGATTTTGAACCGACCCAATTCGATTTCGAGCCGACTCAGAATCGAGTCATTTCGAGTCGAGCCGACTCGACTCAAAATCAATTCGAGCCGAGTTCGAGTCGAAAATTTCGATTTCGAGCCTAGCCAAAATCGATCGACCTCGACTCGATATCAGCCCTACTCCACTCGCCCTAGCTCGCATCTGCTCGCCCAAGCTAGCCTCTTCAACTCTCCTATGGGCGAGTAACAAAGATACCTCACAAATCATGCATGTACTCGCCTATGGACGAGTGTCAATCCTGTCTATACTCGTCGGTATATCGTAGTCTGCAACTCGCCTCCATGAACTCTTCTGTAGATTCTCTCCTAGGGTTTGTCGCCATATGGAACTCGCTTATTAGCCAGCAATAAGGGAACTCATCAACCTCTATGAACTCGCCTGCATATACTAGCCAATTGAAGTCGTCATCTGGAGCCCGTCTAAGGAGGTCGCAATCTGGAACTCGCTTCTGAGCGAGTAATAGGGAAGCTCGCCTTACGAAGCTGCCGAGCTTGAAATTTGCCATCGCGAAGTCGCCTATGGGCAAGTAACCAGAAAACTTGCCCACCTTGCCAAGAACTCACCCACTTTCCCGAGAACTCGCATACCTTACTAAATGCTCGTGAGTTGCTGCCTTTGGTCTCCAGCTCGCCATTCTAAGCTATAAAGTCATCTTGCAAAAAATTCTTCCTGAGTTACGATCTACACTCACCGCACCAAAAGTATTGAAGCCGGGAAAATCCCCACTCCAAAATTCAAATCAAGGCAGCCTAAGGTTACTGATTCTACGGTCTGATGTCATAATTCAAATGGCGATAGTGGGAGAGAGAAAACTATCTAAAAGCACACCCCAAGTGCTCCAGCAGTGAGGTCTCACCACGTACCCGGAAGTTTAGGAGAAACTTCCCCTCTACAACCAAAACCTGGGCGAGGTACTTGGTAGTCATGGACTTGGCGAGTATCCACTTGGGAGGACCTCAATTTATAGAGAAATCCTAGGGGGTATAGGCGAGTATCCAGCTTCTGCCAGCGAGTTCCAGGGTCTACTTATCCATATTCGTGAGTTACTCGCCTATACTCACCCCAAACTCACCCAAGCTCGCCCCAGCTCGCCTCTACTCGCCCAAGCATGCCTCTACTCGCCCAAGCACGCCACTGCTCACCCAAGGATGCCTCTGCTCGTCCAAGCCCGCCTCTGCTCGCCTAATGGTTTGTGAATAGTCGTCTGCTTGGGTACTTCTAATCTTGACAAATTACAGGTTATATAGCGAGAGAGAGAAAACTATCTAAAATCACACCCAAGTGCTCTATCAGGGAGGTCCCACCACATACCCGAAAGTTTGGGAGAAACTTCCCCTCTGCAATCAAAAGCTGGGCGAGGTGCTAGACAGACATAGACTTGGCGAGTATCCACTTGGAGGGACCTCAATCTCTTTGAAAAGTCCTTTTCTAGTACCCATGAGGATTATTTATAGAGAAATCCTGGAGTGTTATAGGCGTGTATCTAGCTTCTACCAGCGAGCTCCAAGGGTCTACTCGCCCAAACTCACCCCAGCTCGCCTTTGCTCTCCCCAGCTCGCATTTACTCGTCCAAGCTCACCTCTGCTCGTCCAAGCACGTCTCTACTCTCCCAAGCTCACCTCTGCTCACCCAAGCTCGTCTCTGCTCGCCCAATGGTCTGCGGACAGCCGTTTGCTTGGGTACTTCTGATCTCGACGAATTACAGGTTATACAACTACTTTGACATATATTCATTTGTATGTCACATGTCTACTATTAGGATTCTTCTTGCCTTAGCTTCTATAAAAAACTTTATAATTCATCAGATGAATGTAAATATAGTTTTCTTGAATGGAGAGCTTGATGAAGAGATCTACATAACACAATCTGAAGGTTATGTACAAAAAGATCTGAAAAAAAAGTGTGCAAGCCAGACAAATCAATCTATAGGCTTTAACAAACGTCTAAGATGTGGCACGTAAAATTTGATCAAGTGGTAAAAAAATGTTGGATTTTAGTCCAGTCTCTCAGACAACTGCCCCTAACACCGTTCAATATCAAATAAAACAGTCATCATATGCATGTATATGGATGACATATTGGTTCTGGTTTCAGATCTTATTATAGTGAAGGATATTAAATTTGTTATTGCAAAAGTATTTGACATGAAGGACTTTGATCCGGTTAATATCCTTCTAGGAATGAAAGTTAAAGTAAACAAGAGTCGTGTTACACTTAGGCAAGCTTATTATATAGAGCAAATTCTTTTTACTTGGTGTTATAAAAATTGTAGGCATGTAGAGACACCATTTGATCCAAATCTCAAGTTGCGTCTGAATGTAGTGACCAACGTTAACCAAGTAAAGTACTCGGAGATTATTAGTAGCCTCATGTACGTCACAAGTTGTACAAAACCAGACATTTCCTTCTCTTTTAGCATGTTGAGCCACTTTACCAGTAGTCGAGGTAAAGAGCCTTAGACAGGCTGTTGAGAGGTACTAAAGATCATGCTCTGTGCTACACTGGTTACCCTCCTACTGTAGATGAATACTCTGATGCTTTGTGGTGTTTAGAAGTTGAAAATAGTAAGTCTACTAGTGGATTTATATTCATTATGGGTGGAGCTGTTGTTGCTTGGAAATCCAAAAGACAGACTTGTATAGCTTTGTCGTCTATGGAAGCTGAGTTGTTTGTCTTAGCTTTGGCTGGTGTAGAGGCAGACTGGGTGAGGAATTTGATTTTAAACATTCTCTTATCTAAGCTACAAGTCAATTATTTGAGTTTGTACTGTGATAATCAGACAACAATTCAAGTCGTTAAGAATGTCTTCTTTAATACTAAGAGAAGACATGTACGACTGAGACATGCTCTATTGAGTTATCTGAAAGAACAAGACGTTATCATCTTGATCAATGTGTGATCAAATGATAACATGGCTGATCCATTGACAAAAAGAATGCCCAAAGATCGATTAATCAAAATAGTGGGGAAAATGAGACTCAAGACGACTTAGTTCAGCCTTACTTCAAGCATAGACGATTCAGTTCAGCCTTAATCCAAATGTTTCGATTTTTTCCACTTTCCTTTGTCAAAACAAGTGTGTTATATTTTGCTGATGCTCGTGGTTGCTGAGTACAAATCTATTGAGTTATTTCAATCCATATCTGATGTTAACAACTTCACTAGGATTCATCTTCCTTACCTAGGAGGAGAGTGTTATTCCACATTTGATAACACGATCTGACTCAATTTGACCTTTCTTTTGTTGATTGATTCCATTCCACACTTGATGAGTTTCAATTAACTTTTAGAAAAACAGTAACTGTGATATTCCACATAGGAACACAGATACAGTTGTAGTGTCCAGAAGTCCATAAGATCATTTTTTGGAAACAGATAATGAATTCTGAGGTAGAACCTATAATACTCTGTGAAAATGTCCTCTTAATTAAAGTACCGCATTCTTACAGTATAATTAGATACATAAACATTTTCAAAGCTTTGAATTTATTTTGAATGAAATTCTCCGTTTAAAATTACAAGAGATGTTATGATGGAGGATCACTTATTGTTTGAAATCTTTATGAGAATGCCCTACTGCACATCTAAGGATGATAACAGGTAGAGTGTTATTTGGTTTCTGGTTTAACTTTAGTTAGAGCATTGATTAGCTCTTTTTGAACACTTGTTGTTTGCACTACTTCTGTTCTTTTGTTGATCATTAGTCACTAGGTATGTTGAGCATGTGCTATGATCGTACTTTAAACTGCTATGTGATGTTACTGGGATTTATATTAATTTTTATGCGTGCATACAGTTGTTTTAGTCCAATATGTTCTCACATGTGCTTTGGACACGATTGTAATTGATTCATATTTGATTGAACACTGCACACCCCACCCATTTTCCGACGTCGGGTTTACGGCGGACATATGATGAGATTGTTGGGTATTTAGGTATTATGTCTAGGCATGTTGAGACCGACTCAAACGACCTAATGAGTTTCATGTCACTTTAGGGCATGACTTTACGCTGAAGATATTATAAATAATCATTTCACATTTGATGAGCTATTGTGGACTATCTTGAACGGAGCATCTGCGCCAACTATCTAGCAGGCTATGAGGAACAGAATGCTTGCTGATAGCTAATCTTTTAAAAGAATGATTGCAAATAGATGACTGCTTGCGTATAGCTAATCTTTTAAGACTATGCTTGGGATTAATCGCTAATGCAAATAACCACAAGTATGGTGCTAATAAGATTACGTCCATTTTTATTGTCTATTTGACATTATATTTTTGAAGTTCAAACAAAAACATTACAACAAAACAACAACACTCAAGCCTTTATCCCACTATAGTGGGGTCGGCTATATGGATCCTTTGTCGTCGTTGTGCCCTATCTTTTGTCAAAATCTCGCTAACGCCCAAGTACATCACGTATTTCCTTATAATTTCAAACAAAAACATTACAGTCGCAAATGTGTAACATAAATGTTATGATCACCACAAAGAAAAGAAAAATTAATTTAAAACATAAAATTGATGCACTTCCATAGGTAGGGCCAAGTGTGTTCCCAAACAACGGTTCATAACGACCGCATTCACGACTGCGGACCCTAAAAGAAGAATAAATCCATGAAAAAAATAATGTAATTGGCTAACTAGCCCAACCTATAATAAACATGAATGTGCATAAATAGAGCTTACATGAGAAAGAATGCCTCCTTAATTCTCCAACATATACTATACCCAGTCTGATAACAAATAAGAGATCCATTTGTTTGAGCATTTATTGTCCATTGGGTTTTCAATAAACACAAATGCTATTTTCTAATATTTAAATAGTCTCCATTTGGAACAACCAATTTCCCCAAAAAAAATTATGAATGATTCAACCATAAAAAGGGAGCACCATTCAAGAACAGCTCCATGCTCAGGTGAGTTTAGACAAAAATGCCACTCAATATAACACGTATTTTTGGCGTGACAATTGTTAGGACTGCCGCCAATAAAAAAAACTATTTTTCAACATAAAAGTGGATGAAATTCCTTAGGTGGGTTGGGTGGTCACGAATGACAGTTCATAACCACCGTGTTTACAACCGCCACCACCATTCCAAACAGAGCCTTCATCTCCAACAGCCACCACCCACCCAAACATGCCCTACGGCAGGCAATTATACTAAAATCCAATCAAATCAAAATATTTGTGCATTACAAAATTTCAAAACAACCAGAATGCATGCAAATAAATTATCTCATCAACAACAAAAACTAGCTAACTTCATACATAGCCAAAAAAACCCATTAACTTACCTTTCCAAATTCTACCTATTCTACAAAACCTGAAAATGCCAACTCAGCATCATCTCCTGCTGGGCTTCTTCGCCTACCAGCAATAATAAATATGTAATCTTGTGTTAGAATTTGAATGATTCAGTCTTGCTCTTCATTTTCTTTAGACTCCTGCTGCTCTTCCTCCCCTTGGATGTTTCTTTTCTCTCCGGGGAAGTATGTTTAACCATTTCTTCGTCTTTGTCTGCGCTGGGTTTCGAAGGATTCAGCTCGTTTCGTTTTTGCTTTCCAATTTTCTCTTACTTCTCTTCATTCTCTTTAGACTCTCGCTGCTCTTCTTCCCCTTGGATGTTTCTTTTCTCTCCAGGGATGTTTGTTTATCCATTTCTTCATCTTCGCTTTCGGTGAGTTCGAAGGATTCAACCGTTCCGTTTTTGCTTTCCAATTTTCTCTTGATTTTATCAGTTTCTTTTGTTGATTTTTCTATTGCGCTATCATCAGCTTCCAAATCGCATAACTGTTCGGCGACATCACCAGCAGGAACTGAAAATATGTAAAATAAATACTTGTAAGAGGTGTGTTTCACACATTTCAAAAATCAATGAAAGATTCATCACATTTGCTCAGGTTTGGTGCATATGCAAGTGAGCGATGACAGCACATCTTTTTTTAAGATATAACTCAAGAGATTCTATTGAAAACATGTTGCTTTGACATGGTCTAACAAAACAAATCTAATTGGGAATATATATATTTTTCAAGAAGATTTATAAGTTGAATTAAAGCTCATTGTAAAAACCCACCACAACGGCCCATGCTTCCCTTAATTATCTTTTAGTCTCATGCCTCTAATATTAGTTTCGGTACCCGAACTAATATTAGTCATTTAAAGTAATGTTTATAATTTAGATTAAAAATATTATGTTTATTTCTTAACTTGGTATCAGAACAAACATTTTTTTTGATGCACCATTTTTACCCCGAACCGCTGCGCATCATGTTAGTTGTTGCATGCATGTCGCGCCCCTTACGAGTTCCTGCATGCTTCTTGTTTTTCGTCCTCTGCCGGTAAATTTATAGCCATTACCGCTTTGCCACATGATATGGGTTCTACTATCTCACTAGGATCCTCTCTTCTCCTCGCTGCAACTTGTTGTTGTCATTCGACTGCAGTCGGCCAGGTCTGGGATTGTCTCAATATTCCCGTAGATAATTCGGAGCCTTGGGCCTCGGCCTGATTTCTAACAAAAGATGGCTGAGGGAATTGTTGGAGTGTCAGTGTCCCTCACTTGACCCATGACGAATTGTGTGATCTCTCATAATTATATTCACTTGTCAACCTGTATTGGTTCGGCGGGTCAAGTGGCTACCGGGTCGTACTGGATGTTGAGGGAATTGTTGGAGTGTCATCGTCCCTCACTTGACCCATGACGAATTGTGCTATTTACTTAAAAGAAAGAGTACCCATCATTTTCATAAATTTGAGCTTATGGATTAGTTGAGTGTGCGCTAGATCCAACAATATTGTTTTTACATGCCTAATGTAAACTACACCAAAATGATTAATGAAAAAAATAGAAAGCAAAAAAACTCGTCCGGTTTGGGTGTACCAACTCCTCATTCCAGTGTGGCCTCTATTTTCTGTTACGGAGCTCGCTAGCTATGGCAACCAGGTTGCTATCCTCTCCCAATGCAAACTCCATTTACCATTTAAAGTTTCTATAAATGGCAAGCTCCTCAGATTCGAGTGTTCAAACCCCCTCTTTCGCAGACCAATGGTTCCTCCAGCTCCAATCGGATTACCACCGCAACATTGGACAATTCCAACTATCACGAGTAATCCTGGGTGGTGCATCATGCGATTCACAGTCATCAATTGTATGGGTACATTGATGTGACCATTCTTCAACCTCGCAATATTGATCCTACAAGAGGAAGTGAGACGATGACAATTCTTTTGTAGTCTGGTGGCTTCTCCACTCCATCTCCCCTTAATAGATTGCACCTATATGCTTATGCATCTGCTTTTGAGATATGGACTCGGGCTCGCAAGATCTATTCCTAAATTGGTAGCTTCACCAAAGTGTACGAGCACATTAGGCATCTTCTCGAACTCAAGGCTCCTCTAGCGTTGTCTCATACTTCTTTTTATTTGAACACCTCTATCAAGAACTCGTCTACTTTGAAACTTCACTCCAGCACACATAATCAATGCCCATGCATTAAAACCAAGGAAGAGCGATATCGTCTCCATGTCTTTCTTATGGGTCTCACTATGTTTGGCACGATTCACACGCATACCCTGAACTGTCAGTCTCTTTCCTCTCTTTGGGAAGCCTTCAATATGGCCTCAGGGAACGCGAATCGTCACCATTCTCTGAATTTTGACAGGGTGCATGTTACGGATATTCACCATCGGTAATAGTGCTCTTCTGATATGAACGCAACTGGAGTGTCTATGAGATGATGAGATCTATTGCACGAAAATATCTTAACACGTAACATTGATTATTTGACTGACTTCATTTTCATTCATGCATGAGTGTTCTTATATGCAACTATTTTTTCAAAATAGGTGCATTCAAAAAGAATGATCTAGTATTTGTGAAATACAATATAAAGTTGATGGAGCAAGATAGAAGAGATATGCAACTAAATGATAAGTTTTAAAATTTTGAGGATATCCCTTCAAATGATGAATGGATCACTAAGAAGGAAGATCATGTTCTTCCCAGTAAGGGTCATTGGTTAGGGATTCTTCAAAGTAAAGCTACCCAAGAAACCAATAGTGAAGATAATGCGGGAAGGAATGTTGAAGAATCTGTTGCAACAATAACTGAATAATGTAAGTTTAATATTATTTCATTTGAAGGTGGGAAGGAATGTTGAAGAATACATCACAACAATACTGAACAATGTAAGTTTGATATTATTTCATTTGAAAATGCAAAATTGTTCAACTATATTATGTATCATAATTAAAGCATTTTTATTTTAGGTGGAGTATATTATCACACCAAAAGATGAAGTGAACTTGATGCTAGCGAGTATATTAATGAAGCTAAATAAGATGATCAGAACGCCCGTGGTGATGATGACGATGAAGAGAATGTAGAACTTGATGATGAGAACATGGTCGATGTAGCTGTTAAGTATTTATATTAGTGGTTTTATGTCGGTCCGACGAACATAAATTATTATTTGATTGTTTAAAGTTATGTGAATTTTATGTTTACTTACGTAAAATGTATAGTTAGAACTTAGAACTATGTTATTTTTTGGTTTAGTTCTTCATTAGTTTATTTTTATATAAGTACTCAAATGTTTATTAGTTTTATAGTTTCTTATGTATTAATTGTATGTAATTGGATGATACAAATTCATTTTCATATTTTAAGTTTTAATTTATGATTTTTTTAGAATCTTATGATCATCGATCCGATCCCACGATCTGATTCGATCCAACCGAAAAACGATCCTACCTAGGATCTTCGTACTGACAACCTTGATGTTAACAATATCATTATCTCAGAAAATGATCTGGAAAATATCATGTGGCTTAAAGCATGTTTGTTCAAGAAGTTCAAAGTTAAAGATCTAAAAAATTAAAATATTTCTTAGAACTTGAAGTAGTGTGATTTGACCGTGGAATCTTCATTTTTTGGGAAATATGTTTTGGATCCCGTAGGCGGCGGTGATCCGTTACCCAGATGGATAATCAGAGTCTGTAGTTGCGTCCCGATGATGATTCCGAGTCAAATTCGTATTTTTATTTTTAATTTTTGAGTTGTATTTAATGCCCAATCGGCCAAAACAACATATGTCGTCCGATTTAGGGTAGTTTAGATGTGGTTATGCTGCTGCAGTTACTGTGGAGTTTATAAATAGGCAGCGGCGGTTCGTTGTGAGGGTATCGTGGGTTTTGCAATTGATGCAAACCGTCGGTCCTGCCTCTGGAGCGATTTCGAAGTTCCCTCTCCTCGGTGCGACGTCGAGTCTGCCATTCCGCCTCCATCTTCGCCTATTCTAGCTCGCTGCGAGTTTCCTTCACCTTCCCCGACCGAGATCCATCGATGTAAGCCACTTCTTCTCCTTCCTACCGTCGGCTTTCCCTTTCATGGAGTTCCCAGTCTTTATCCCCTACCGCTCTGTTCGTCCACCACAAATCCTATCCTTCCGACTCCTTTCCCCAGCCACTATACCTTCTATTCCCTTGAAGCAGAGCCATTCCACTACTTCCCAACCACTACAACCACTTCTCCTTGATTGTTCGTTGCTGCCAGCCCCTATATCGCCCCAACCGTGAGTCTCTACAACCACTTTCTTTCCCCTACATCCATTCCAAACCCAACCCAAGCCACTACATGCCCCTCACCGTGAGTCTTCAGCCAACATCATCTCCCTAACAGCCGTTACATACCCCACCCAGACCACCATCTGTCCTGATCTGCACCTCTGACGCCATCCCCGCTTGCTGCGACCTTAGGGACCCACTGTCAACCGCCACCGCTGCCGTTATATGTGTGAAGTATGGTAAAAGTCATTTTTTTAGTTGTTTATTCTGGTGAAACTTGTACTATGCTGGATTGTTATTTTGTTGTGATATTAGTTCATTTGTCGTAAAACTTGCGGAATTTATTCTGTGATCGCTTGAAATATTTGTGCCTCTTTCGTTCGCTAAATTAATAGTTTGTTCTCTTTTAATCATTTGTGGCGACTGCATGTGTCATGCTGATAAATTTTAAGTAATTAATTATTTGTTGCAAATTTCCGTAACGGACCATTTGTGCACTTGCTTTACACTTCATCGTATTTAAGATTGCATTTAGAGAGTCCTCCTGAGTGCATTGACCTACCACCGCATCAAATTGGTATCAAAGCGCCAGGATTGGGCCACATTTATATGTGAAGTGGTAGGAGTATTAAAGTTGAGTTATGTCTAGTTATCGTCGTCGCTCGTCCCCTCTATTTGGGGATCTCGAGTCTACCTGTATTCGACCACATGGAGCCCCTTTAGAGAAAACTTCATGATATCACAATGATAATTATCGCTCCTAGCACACCACTCTGAGAGATCGTGTCGACCCTTCGACGCAACTCCGAAATACTAGAGGCGATCACCACTACGAGAGGTCCTCGTGTTATCATCATTACACCTCTCCGCGACTTTATGATGATAGAGTGGAGTATCGTTCAGGTCGTCGTCGTTACACATCTCCTCTAATTGAGGAATCTGAGTTTGGTTGTGTGCAACCTCCTCAGCACGTTCAAAGCTCTCACACAAACTCACAACCCGATTATGTTAGGAACTACCATTTAGATGACCCTCAGGAGCACTAAAGAGATCACCATCGCCAGGATCATGACACATGTCAAGACCTTCCTAGTGCTCCGTGCTGAAACCAAATAATCGGTCTCTGTGGAGTCCGACCCTTGGGGAAGGGGTGATCGCAAACTTACTTTTCTCACACAAGCTAAACAACCAGACTTAGCACAAGGAATAAACCCAAGGCTCCAGCACGGAGGTACCACCACACACCCGGAAGATCTTAAAGTGCTTCTCCTTAGCCAAGTGCTGAGCTAAGGATACCTCAGAAAACACAAGAAGACCATGGCACAAGTAAGCATACCTTCTGAGGTACCCTTTAGGTCTTATTTATAATTTCTAAAAATGGTCTGCCAACAGCCAACCTCCGCTATTCCATATAGCTATATGCAGTCCACACTTGCCTGCCAACAGCGTACCTCCGCTATTCTGAAAGTCTATGGGCAGGCAGACGGGAGAATAACGGTAGAAACACATCATACAACACCGGGCAAGTGGCCTTTGAAAACATCCACTCGCACGAGGGTGGCGAGTGCTTGATGGAGCTGACACTCGCCGCCCCATTCTGCTCTGCGAGAATATGAGTCTGGTCTGCCCCACTCGCGAGCTGCCTGCCGAGATCCCTGGGCGAGTGCGAGCCTGTCACTCCACTCGCCAACTGTTCCATTCCACCCTACCTTGGCGAGCCGACGGATGCCGAGATGTCACTCAACGCCAAGGAAGAAGCGTTGATTGTCTGGGCTTCACTCAACGCCAAGGAAGAAGCGTTGAGTGAGCTCGCCTCACTCGACGCCGAGGCAGAAGCGTGGAGTGAGCTCGCCTTACTCGACGCCGGAGCAGATGGCGTCGAGTGGGCTCGCCTCACTCTACACCGGGGCAGATGGCGTCGAGTGGGCTCGACGCTTGGGGATTGGCTCGCTTGGGTCTTAGACAGGACTTGGCTGGTCTGGCTCCCGTCGATCTCCACTCGCCGGATATGGGGTTGTACACAATCTCCGCTCTTTGCGAGATTGCCGCAAACTCGGAAAGAAACATCCAACCCCAAGAGATCGGTGAATGGGTTAGCGAGCTCAAGGGAATCTTTCAGTGGGATCCACCAGCGGCTATATATACACGCCTGCGTACCTGGGCGACCTTTGTCATCCCCCTTTGATATTGCAGAGATGCCTCTTTCCAAAGAGCTTCAAGAGAGGTTGGAAAGGGCTCGTGGGCGCAACGCCGCTCGTGCTGCCAGCTTGGTCGCCATAAATCCCAGCACCTCGCCTCGCGAGTCTTCAAATCCTCAACCCACCAAGAAAGCCAAGCCAACTCCAAAGGTGGCTGAGTCAGTATACCGCGACCCGGCCTCTACCCTAGATTCTGGGCCAGCCCCCAAACCAAAAGGAAAGGAGATCATCGAGGTCCCTGCCGACCCGGACAGCCATCAGACCGGCGGAGAAGCCTCCACGCCGCGAGTCGACTCCCCCCGGATGACTCGCGGCCCAAAACTCCCCCTACTCACCTGCACGACCCGTCGCCTCCTGTCAGTACCACGGTGCTGGACTCTCAGAGGTAGGAGTCACCAACTCGTGAATCTTCTCGACAGCCCACACCTGCGCCTGCACTGGCGGGGGGATATGCTGGGTTCATCCCGATCTCGAGCTTCGAGCTCATCCCCCAAAAGACTCGACGCCCTGGTCGCGGTAAGGACCAGCCTGGTCCCCTTCATACACCCATCGAGGCCAGCTGAGCCCGTCCCGTAAGCTCCACTTCTATTGGACCATCCCGCCTAGTTCTTTTGAAGCACTCTCCTGATACATACTCATCCTGATTACTTGTCTTTGCAGATCTTCATGGCCAATCCGAGGCTGAAGAATCCTCTGAGCCAACCCAGCACTCGCCACCCCTTTCCCCCAACGCGATAGAGAACTTCCTCGACATCTCGCTAGACTCCGTCGAGCTGAGGAAACGAGTAGTTGAGGTCTTCAAGAAGCAGGAGCGTGCGATGCACAGGATGTAGGAGGAGAATGACAGCGGCGAGCAGAGGCTGCGGGCATTGGAACGGGACTACGTGATGCTCGCGGACGAGGTGAAGCGCGGCTCGACGAGCGGGATGACGTCACCCACCCCGCTCATGGACAGGATCAGCGAGAACGTGCGATTCATCCATCATGATCTGGAGCCGGTCCGCGAGTTCAACAACCCGCGCCGACCTCCGGGGATGGGGATGCGAGGCGGGGCAGGTGGAAATGGCTCCCTAGTTGAGCCTACCAGCACTCGCCCCCCAGCCCCAGCTCGCGCGCTCTAAAATAATTTTCCTTGTTGTACTTTCTTTTTCTGAGTCGCGAGAACCACGTGTCTGTAATAACTTGGAACAATTTTTAGATTTCATTATTTATTGATTCTGCATAACGCGCTGCGCTTTAGATTCGACTCGCCAAGGTTAGGCGAGTCAGGGATAGAACGAGTCGCAGGGTTAGGCGAGTCAGGGTCGGCGAGTCGGACTAACCGGTTAGCTCGGCAATTAATTCTGTTTTTTATAAATAGGCCCCCACACCAACCCCCTAACTATCGCCTTTATTTTATTGCGGACTCTTACTCCCCTCTTCTTACCCTTCTCGCCACCTCGACCCGAGCCATATCTATTGGAACTACGGACAAAACACGACCTGACGCTGACGGGAGGTCGAAGTGTGCTCAACAATTTGCCGAGTACAGCTTCTATGAAGGAAACACCAGCGAGCAGGAGCTCACAGACTACATCCCCGCGGGGTTCTCTGCGCGCCGACCCGCGTCAGGCGAGGCCATCAATACATTTTACGAGGACGAGCTCGCCTTCCCTGTCTCGCACTTCGAGGCGGGATTGCATCTCCCCCTATTGTCACAACCTGAATTTTCTCCGCATTTAACAATGAATCAGAGTAAGTGAAAATGTGCGTCATGATGTCACGTCAGCAGGGGATAATTGCAGACGCTCAGGCAAGACTCCAAACTCTACTATTTAAATGAAATTCATAAGTTATTATGAAAGAAATCCAGTTTTAAGTTAAGATGGTCGTATTCCTCGACACGGTGGAACAACTAGTTCATGAGTAAAAATATAGTTATACGCTGCGGAAATACTTTGATTACGTTGATTTAACATCCTAGGTGAGCATAAACATCCCTGAAGGACAACCCGCGGCATGCAAGACTTTAGATTTATTATAAGTATAGAAATAGTCTTTACGTTAGCTTAAAAATAATATATTAGTTTTAGAAAAATGACATGTATGAAATATTAGTAGTAATACTTTTATAAGTTAAAATACCAAACATGCAATCTAGCATAAAACAATCCTCAGATAGCAAGTAAAAACAACCACAAAGAGATAAAACTAGCAGCTTAGCAAAGTAATTAGCATTCTAGAAGAATTACACGAGTGGACGTCAACAACCTGACACGAACCCACTGGAGAGCATATATGTTTGTAGTAACAAGAAACAACCAAAAACTATCTCACAAGGGTGAAGAAAACCTCTGCAACACAACATTCCACTAGCAACACCAACATAGCCGATCAACCGGCTACTGCCCTGAACCTGAGGCATTCAAAGAAAGAACATCTCAGCAAGAAAATACAAGTGGCAAAAAGAAACAATTAGATATAAACAAGTGAAAACAAAAGGGGTTACCAAACCCTACTAAGAAATGTTGACAACTTCAGCTGATATAATTAACAAAAGAGACAAGTAAGAAAGTACGCATCAGTAAGCGAGAAAAGTGCACCAAGTGCGAGAAGCTACCAAGCTTCGCTTAAACCTGCAGAAGCAAACAGCCAACATATGCCAAAACTATAGAAGGAAAAGGAATTAAACAGTCCTAAACATGTGAATCATTAACACTAGTAAAACCACATATCTGTGTCGACGACCAAAACGTCCAAAACCGAACCACCAGATCCAAATGTCTCAAGGCACCACGGTGGCGACCACAAGGTCCAACACACCTGAAACAGCCTGTAAACAGAGACCCAAATGTCTCAAAGGCAACAAGGTGGTGGCCACAGGGTCCAACACACCTAAAACAGCCAGTAAACAGAGACCCAAAATCAAAATTACCACGTGCAATGATTCACGATACGGCGTCCAATTGGCGGTCCTTTATCCACTGTCGATCTAGCCTTAAAAACACAACCTAAAAACTCAGCAAAACCCAAATACCCAAGTCTAAACACTTCCCACGGCAAACGGGATGAAAATACCCAAAATATACTCTAAGGACCAAACTCGACGAATCAGACCAACATCGGCGAAAAAGGACTTGGCTATGAAAATTCACCCGACGATACTCGACGAATCGGCTTGATTCGGCGTGTATACCCAACAACTCTACAACGATACTCGCCGAAAAACACAGACAAATAAACCCATACCCGGCGAATCATACCTTAACGGTCTTGGCGATACCCGCCGAAAAACACTTAGGCAAAAGAAGTACCCTTACTCGACGAATCACTATACTCAGCGAATCACTATACTCGACGATTTCTGCACAGTCGACACTCGGCAAGATCTACATAGCTATATCCGATGAATAACCAACCTAACTCGCCGAATAAGTCCTAACGATACTCGACGAACCCTCCTTTGATATACGTCGAATTTCACTCGCCTCCTAAACTAAATTTCTAGGTCTTGGCCGAAAATCATGCCCTATCCTAGGGATTCCCCTAGAACTCATCCTACACAAAACATACCATCTAAGGGAGGAGAAAGAAAACAGAATGAAACTAGGAATGAACATGCAAGGGGTGAGAAATCCACTTGCCTTGAAACTTTGGAAAAAACGCCGTCCGCACGCACCGCAACAAGGCTCAGCCGGGAAATGGCCCTAGCAACGTTTCCTGAAACTTTTCGGAGCAAAACGAGGGTTAGGTCAAAAGCCCTAGCGCCAAAAATCCACGAATCAGAAAGATCTTACCGCGCACACGTAGCTCTCGGCGCGAGCTTTCCGAATCTATGCTCCGGCGAAGATTTCGACCATCGAAGCTCCCGGAATCGCGGCCGGAAAGCTCCCGGAAATGTCGTTCGTCGCTCTAGTTCGTCCGAGTGAACAGGAGGGAAGAAAAGTTCTGTCTGATCTTTGAACAGGGGAGGAGAAGATAATTTTGCATATTTATACATATATATATATATATATATATGATAATAATAATAATAAGTTTGAAATGAGGAGGAGAAGCTCGGTGAGTTTCGTCGAGAGGGGGCTTCATTTCGACAAACTAATGATTGCTAATAAAAAGATTAAGAAGTATAATAATATCAATAATAATTATTATTAGGAATGAAATGATGATGAGCGTTTAGTGAGTTTCACTGAGAGGGGGGGGGGGGTTCATTTCCAAGAATTATCCATAAAAACAATAATAGAAAATAATATAATAATATTATTTGTAACGACCCGGCCATTAGGTGCAGCGTCGCCGGCCCACCAGAAAGCTCGCCCGCTTTCAGTGATACAACCAAAATATTACAAGGCCTGCAGGTCGTACACCCCAACGCCTCTCTGACCTGTTTATCAGCACAGTACGCTGTTGGCGCTAGGTTTCGAACCCGCAACCAAGCTCCTTATAAAAGGTTGCGGTTCGAGACCTAGCGCCAACAACGCACTGTGCTGATAAACAGGCCAGGGAGGCGTTGAGGTGTACGGCCTACAGGCCTTGTAATATTTCGGTTGTACCACCAAAAGCGGGCGAGCATTCTGGTGGGCCGGCGACGCCGCGCCTAATGGGTCGGATCGTTACACCTATGGCCGAAAATCCGCCAGATACTGAAATACTTCGGCGCGGTCCCGGCCCAGCTGCACCTGAATGTCATCGCCATGATGGTGGCATTCGTCTGCTACCTCCGTCGCGAACGGATAGAGTTCAACCTGACCGTCTTCAGGAAACTCTTCATCTACTGCGCGACCAACGATGGGGTCGCCTTCCTGGCCGGCTCGCAGTTCAAGGTCCGTGAGACGGCAAACAAGAACCACAACTGGTTCTCCAAGCTCGTCTTCATCAAGGGTGAGCTCGACAACATATCCTTCTCGCCTCGCCTCGCAGAGGAGCGAGGAGGTGTACCGGCCCCCGAGGATGATGGGCAATGATGCCGAGCTCCACAAGTTCTTCCTCGGCAAGGACGTTGAGGTCAACTTCGTCCGAAGGAGCCTCAACTCGCTCCCCCCCCCCCCCCCCCGATGCTGTCCGGCGAAGGTATGGCTCTTTCCTTTCTTTCCCCCTCAATGGGCTAGCTTATGACTGGTAATGATTTCTAACTCCAAGTCTCTTTTTGCAGGGGAGCGGCTGATTCTCGAGCACCCGCCCTTTTGCAGACTCGGGACTCTACCCGGACCCACTCGCACGCGAGCGGGCAGCCGCAGCAACCTGCCGAAGCGAGCTGGGGTCGAGCAAACATTCCTCCAGCAAGAAGCGACCCGACCCCATGGGATCCAGCTCGCCTCGCCAACTCACGTCGTTAAAGAAGATGAAGAAGGCGGTGGAGGTCTCTCAGGGGAAACAACAACATCAAATATACCTGAGTTCCCCTGAGACCATGCCAGAGAATTCGCCAGAGAAGGACCGGGGCGGAGGCAACCGCCTGCCTCCAACACTGTTGAGGAATTCGTGGCCGGCGAGCTGGACCTGCCGAAGGGTCATCGCAACTTTGGCCTCAGCGGGAAGGCCAAGGACCGGCTCGGCGAGCCGATGGTTCGATGGGATGAGCAGGCCCACAGGGTCTCCATCTCGTCCCTCATCCCCTTCTGGTCAAAGCGCCACCCTCCCAGCGGGCACGCCTATGCGCCAGGGTTCGGGCTCTACGGCCGCGAGGACGCCGCGGCCTTTGATGCCATGAACCTCCAGCGGCTCGTCCATGAGAGCTCGCGGGCTCAAATGCGCGCGCTGGAGCTCGCGCATATGTCAACTCGCCGCTGCTACCAGCTCAGCCATAACCTGGCGAAGGTGGAGCAAGAGCGGAACATCGCGAAGGACGACACCGCCGCCATGGAGAAGCGGCTGGAGGCCGCCGAGAGCCTCCTCGCCAAAGCGGCCAGCGGGGTGGTAAGTATCGGCTGACCCTTTCTCTTTCTGACTTAGGTTTCCCCCAGTTGCTTATCTTTTCTTGTCTGGCAGGATGCCGAGAGCGCGGATCGCATGCGTGCTCGCGTTGCCGGGCTGGAGGAGAGGAACAAGATGTTGGCAGAGCAGAACAAGCCTCCAGGGCGAGGTCACTCGCCTAATGGACATCGTCCTCCCCCCTCTGGCGGCGAGCTTGACGGCCCAATCTAGAGACCGAAGATCTTCACCGAGTCCGAGGTCGCAAGAGGCTGCGCGTCAACTCCATCAGTACCGCCGACTTCACCCTGCAAGTCATGCGAGATATGCAGGTGCTGACGGAAGGCTGCGAGGAGATGACCGCGAGAGGCTTGGTGTCGGAGCTGTTCTCCCCTCCCGCTTCCCCCCTTGGCGAGAAGGAAGACAGCTTCGAGTCGCTCTTCAAGGACGTCGCCGGCTATAGGGACGACAACTTTGAAGGGGAGGGCGGGAGTTAGCTAATATTGTTTTTCTCTTTGTAATGATCTCTTCCCCCCCCCCCCCTATAATATTCTAATCTTGCCGAGGCGAGCCCCCTTTTGTAATGATATTCATGTAATGAAAAATCACTGGGCCAAATCTTTTTTTCTTTTCTGTGTTCATTTTCTATGTTGCACTCGCACACGCGTCGCCCCCTTCACTATGCGATCTCGTTAGGATATCATTCGCCGTTAGAATGTATTTGAGTTAGGATATGTACTCACACAGAGGCCCGGAGATCTCGCCACCCCTAGACCATCAGGAGATAGACCACTCGTCGTGCTGGCCCCATGAACACCCAGCTCGCCTGCGAGATCTCTCCTTTCCAGAGATTTGTCCTAAGCCCCAAAACTTCTTCGAAATTTTCCAAATAAAACTTCCACGGGATGGAGCGTAGTTGCCGAGCATAGCCTTGGCCTACTCTTCTGCCGAGATCTCAACTTGCCATCTTTGACCCTGCCCTGCTCAGATAGTGCCACCCCATAGTAGTTGTCGAGATCCCATCCCGCCACCTTCAGCTGGCCGAAAGATTGTTGGAGGTCATGTTTTCCCAGCCTCTGTCCCTAGTAACTTCAACTTCCTGGTGGTGACTTGGCAAAAGCAGCCCAGGACTTAGCTCTCGGGTCATCACGACGTCCATCGAAGATCCCGGCCCTGCCAACTAGATGGAAGCCTGACAGCGGGATCATCTCGTGACCTAACCCCAGATCAAGAAAGATGTCCACCGAGGACCCATGCCCTGCCAGCTAGATGAGAGTCTGACAGCGAGAGAAAGCTCGGAACTTTAGGAAACTTCAGACTGTCGTGTATATCATTGCCAAAAAGAGATGAAGCGGGATCATCTCGATTAAATATTTCATTACTGAACAAAGGAAAACACGTACATGCTTCACAGATTAAAACGCTTCAAGTCATCACCGCTCCAGGTGCGACTTAGGGACTCGCCCTCCACATTCCGGAGGCGATATCTTCCCGATCTCAATGCTTCTTGTACAATATACGGACCTTCCCGGTTGGGGTTGAGTTTCCCTACGGTAGCTGATCTTTCGGCTGCATCCACTTTTTCCAAGACCAAGTCCCCCTCCGTGAACTGCTTGATTTGAACGTGCTTGTCGAAATACTTAGTCATTCTTCGTTTGATCTCTTCCTGTCGGATAGCTGACAGGTCACGCAACTCCTCTACCATGTCAAGGGAGAGCCGAAGCTCGTCCTCGTTCTCAACCCGCCATTCTTCTCCACCTTCCGCTGCTGCCACCACCCGCGGTGTTCAAACCTCGAACTTTATAGAAAGTACTGCTTCGCAACCATGGGAGAGCTTGAAAGGGGTCTCCCCTGTGAATGTGTTGGGGGTGGTCCTCAAGGCCCAGAGGACTGAAGGAAGTTGTTCTACCGAACTCCTCTTCAAGTTCTCTACTTTCTTTTTAAAGAGGTTTACAAGGATTTTGTTTGCCGCCTCTACCAGTCTGTTGCTCGGGGGATGGTGGACCGAGACAAACCTGAGATCAATCTCAAGTTGTCCACAAAAGCTGATGAATTCCGTGCTGGCAAACTGAGGCTCATTGTCTGTGACGATGGCCTGCAGCAACCCGTGCCGGCAGATGATCTCCCCTCATACAAAGTTTCTGATCACTTGGGAGGTCACCTTGGCCAGCGCCTTTACCTGAAACCACTTAGAAAAATAATCGATCATTACCAACAGTAACCTCCTCTGACCGCTGGCCTGGGGGAAAGGTCCCACAAGATCCATCCCCCAGATGGCGAATGGCCAGAGTGTCATGATACTCCTGAGCCGCTGAGCTGGTTGAAGTTGGAGAGGGGCGAACAACTGATATTTGTGGCACTTCTTTGCGAACTCAGCGACAACATGGCCCATGGTCGGCCAGAAATATCCTTGCCTGACTATCCTCCCCTCCAGGGTCCGTCTCCATGAGTGACTCTCGCACTCCCCGGAGTGGACCTCTTCTAAAATCCTCGGGACTTCTCTCTCGGCCACGCAACGTGCCAACATCCTCGAGAGGGTCTTCCTATACATATGTCCGTCGCACATGAGGTAGTATGCTGACTTGTACTTGAATCGCTTCTTATCCTTCCCCTCTAGATACTCTCCCGTGGATAAGAAGGTTGTAAAAGGATCCATTCACGAGGGGTGCTGGTCTACCTCCATCAGCTCCCCTTCTTCGATGGACGGGCGGAACAAGTCGGTGATGGTGCCACCCATCCGGGGCCCGTGCTTAGCCTATTGATCCACATGCTCGTTTTCTTCCCCTGGAATGTGCCGGATGGAGAATGTCTGTAATATGTTGATTACCCCCTTCACCTTTGTCAAGTACAACTGGAGAGTTGGCTCCCTCACCTCGAACTCCTCGTTGATCTGGGAGGCTACCACCATGGAGTCGGTGAGAACCTCCACATCATGCACTCTTAGCTCCCTGGCCAGGCACAATCCTGCTATCACTGCCTCATGCTCGGCTCGATTGTTGGTGATGGGAAAATGCACTACCACTGTTTGCTCGATCCTTGCTCCCGGGGCACTTTCCAAGATTATCCCCACCCCCAAGGAATGCCTTCCTGAAGCGTCGTCCACCATCACCTTCCAAGGGATCGGACGAGTGAGTTCCGCCTCTGCCACCTCAACCATGTAATCAGCAAAGAAGTCGTTTATCGTCTGGGCCTTGATCGAGAGGCGGGGAACGAAGGATATGTCGAACTCACTCAGCTCCACCGACCACTTCGCCAACCTCCCCGAGTGCTCCACCCCCTCAAAGATGTTGCGGAGGGAGTGGTCAGTCACCACCCGGATGGAGTGCGCCTGGAAATAAGGTCGGAGTCTCCGGGCCGAGATGACCAGAGCAAAAGTCAGCTTCTCCAAGATCAGATATCGAAGTTTCGCCTTCCTCAAGACCCTACTCACATAGTAGATCAACAGTTGTTTCTTCCCTTCTTCTCGGACCAAGACGGAGCTCAAGGCCTTGGCTCCAACCCACAAGATACAGGGATAGGTCTTCCCCCTCCTTGGGCCCTTGGAGGAGCGGAGCCTGGGTCAACTGCCTCTTCAAAGCTTAGAATGCCTCCTCTCACTCCTTGGACCATTCGAACTTCTGACTTCCCCCCCCCACCGCCTCAACGCTTTGAAGAAGGGGGAGCACTTCTCTCCTGCCCGAGAGAGGAACCTACTCAGCCCGACCAACTTTCCTGTCAACCTCTGGACCTCCTTGGCGTTCTGAGGAGACCACAACTCCATGATCGCCCTCACCTTATCAGGGTTAGGTTCTACACCTGCAGGAGTAAGGAGATGGCCTAGGAACTTACCCCCGCTTGCCCTGAAGACAAACTTCAAGGGGTTTAACCTCATCTTGTATCTCCGCATGGTACCGAAGGTCTCTTCCAGATCCCGGAGGTGGGAGTCCAGCTTTCGGCTTTTGACCATAAGATCATCTACGTACACCTCCAGGTTCCTCCCCTTTTGCTCTCGGAACACCTGATCCATCATCCTTTGGTACGTCGTCCCCGCATTCTTCAACTCAAAGGGCATCATCTTATAGTAGTAGCACCCATCCACGGTGATGAAGGAGACATCTTTTATATCGGGTGGGTGCATCCTGATTTGATGATAAGCTGAAAAAACATCTAAGAAACTCATAACAGAAAAACCGACGGCTGAGTCAACCAGCGCGTCAATCCGAGGCAAGAGATGACAATCCTTAGGACATGATTTATTTAACAAGGAAAAATCAACACACATTCTCCACCGGCCGTCTTCTTTTTTAACCATTACAACGTTGGAGACCCTATCGGGGTATTGGATTTCGGATACAAACCCGGCCTTGAGGAGCTTGGCCTTCTCCTCCATGATGGGCTCGGCGAACTTGTCTGCAGTGGACCACTTCTTCTGCTGGATGGGGCGGGCTTCTGAATCCAGGTTGAGGCGGTGGCAGGCAACGTCCGCATTGATCCCTGGCATTTCTGTTGCGCTCTACGCGAAGATGTCCACGTTCTTCTGGATGCATTCCAGCATCCTCCCCTGGTCCTCCGGGCTCAGCCCCCCGCTAATCTACACCTTCTCCACCCTGCCTCCCTGGGTGAGAACCTCCATCTCCAACACCTCCTCGACAACCTCCAGTCGGGACTGCTCTCTCCATTCTCCAACGGCTCCCACACCTGGGATCGGGACCTCCTCCTCAACTTCCTCCACAGCCATCACCTCGGTCGGCTCCTCCAGAACTCCTTCTGCCACCTCCACCTGGGTGAAGACCTCTTCCTCCACTTCCATCTCCTCCACCCCTCCTTCGGCCTCCTGTCAAGACAGCTCCTCCATCCTCCTCTCCATCTGCTCGGCTCCTCCCTGCCAAGAGATGGAGTTCACCGCGGTGATATAACACTCCCTCGCCACCTTGGAGTCTCCCCGGACCCTGACCTGGATGCCATCAGCGTTGAACTTCAAGTACTAGTGGAAAGATAAGGGCACGCAGCGGAATTCACTGATGAGGGGCCGTCCGAAGATAGCATTGTAACTGTTGGGCGTGTCCACAATGACGAACCTGCAGTTTCTGGACTGCCCCACCATGGTAACGGAGTCCTACTCCCTCCACCTCCTCCCTCCCTAATGAGAACCCGAAGAGAGGTCCATCCGAGGCCAGCACCCTCCGGACCTCCACCTTCATCGCGTCAAACACCTTGAAAATGACGTTGACAGAACTCCCGTTATCGATGAGGATCCGAGAGACAGTAAAATTCTCGACCGCGGTCTGGATGACCAACGCGCTGCAGAAGAGATCCTCATGAACATATCCTTCCGGGAGAAGGTGATCTTCTCCTCCTGGGTGGGGCTAGAGAGGTGGAGGCAACGCTATGGCGATACATAGTATGGAAGCTCGCCTTCCGGGCAGCCTCAACTCCCCCCCCCCCCCCCCCCCCCCCCCCCGTGGATCACTCTGATCCCTCCTCAGGCTCCGACATCAGCCTGATCTTCGCACCGGTCCTCCTCTCCCCTAGGCAGGACTTCCTCGATCCGCACCTCATGCCAGAGTTGCTGTTGATGCTCCCTGTTTCCCCTCATCTCGAGGAACTCCGGGCACGTGGTCGTAGCATGGTCCTCCTCCCGGTGTAAATCACAATAGGGCAATTCCACCCTGACTTCCCCTTCTCCTCTGTTGACCCCTCCTCCTCTGGGCTATCGTCATAGACTGACGTTGATCGGGGAGACCTTTGGCCCTGCCTCCAGCCTGGAGGGTGGAACTGAACTCTGCCCCCCCCCCCCCCCGGCGGTTGTCTCCTCCATGGAAACCTCTTTGCTGGCCTTGGTCCTGCACCTCCTGCTGCCTCCATCCGAGCCGATTGTTCGGCTCTTGGCCCCCCCACCTCGGTTGTTGCTGCTACTGCTGTTGTTCCCTCTGCATGGGTTCAGCTCTACTCACCTCCAGACCTCTGCCAACTCCTGGCACCTTCTCCTCTGTGGCTCACCAGGCCAGCTTCTTTGCAAACTCAGGGTTCGACGCTTTCCTGTCGACCTCTCTTGCTGCCCTCTCCATCAGCTCCTCGAAAGAGAGAGGCGGCACCCTCTTCAGCTTCATCCTGAAGAAGCCCTGCTGTAGGCCCAAGGTGAATGTCATCATCAGGGTGTGCCCTGACATCTCCTGGATCTGGGTGACCTCCTCCTAGAACCGGTCCACGTAGCTCACCAAGGTCTCATTCATCCCCTGCTTGATGTGGAACAAGGACTCGGACTCACTCTTCCTCTTCTTGGAGGTGGTGAACCTCAGTGTACAACCCCGTATTCGCAGAGTGGGGTCCTCTCGGCAAGCGCAAGACCAGCTTTATATTTTTAAGCTTTTGGAGTGGTTTGGACTTTTAGTGGCCAATTTAGGTCGAGCCCTTGGAATATACTAATAGGGGGAGGAAAAATCTGCCTCCCCCCAGTGGCCCTTTTTTTGGGGGGGGAGGGGTGCGACAAGTTGGCTGGCACCCGCCCCGACCTGATAAGTGCGAGGTGAGAGCAGCGAGACCGGCCGGGGACCGGGGTCTCGCCCCTGCCCCCTCCTCCTATGCGGCCTGACGGGGCGAGACCGGTCGGGGGTCGGGGTCTCGCCCCTGCCCCTCCTGCTCCGCGGCCTGGCGGGGCGAGACCGGCCGGGGGTCGGGTCTCGCCCCTCGCCCCTGGCCCCCCGGGGGCCGGGGTCCTGCTCCGCGGCCTGGCGGCGAGACCGGCCGGGGGTGGGGTCTCGCCCCTGCCCCCTCCTGCTCCGCGGCCTGGCGGGCCGACGGGGCCGGGGTCTCTCCCCTGCCCCCCCCCCCTGCTCCGCGGCCTGGCGGGGCGAAGGGGTCGGGGTCTCGCCCCTGCCCCCTCCTGCTCCGCGGCCTGGCGGGGCACCGGCCGGGGCCGGGGTCTCGACGGGGCAAGACCGGGGAGGCCGAGGTCTCGCCCCTGCCCCCTTGCTCCCCAGTTCTTCGGGGGTCACCTGCTCGTCTCGGGTGCCCGGGGAGATGGTGGGAATGGCTCCTCCCGCTCCTGGACCTCTTTTGGCCATGTTTTTATCGTTTTAGCCTCGGGGTGGAATTACCTCTTTACCCCCGGTGTGGATGTTTTCTATTGGCCCAAGGCCTTTTCGGCGTAGGGGTATTGTTGACATTTTGGTCCATGTGGTTGGAAAAACTATAAATAGACCCTTAAGGGTGCCTTGGAGGGCATTGCATTCAGAGCCACAAAAATTCCCTTGCTCTCTTCCTTCAAGGCACCTAGCTCAAGCATTGTATACGGAGGGGGAGACCTCAAAGGTCTGTTTCTAGCTTCTTGATCCTTTGGTCCGTGACGTTCTCCTGAGTGTAGTAGGTGCGAGGTCACCCCTTTTTAGGGACCCCGAACTCCACAGAGGTCATTTTTGGCTTCAACACTTTTGGTGCGGTGAGCGTGGAGAGTGACCAGCACAGAAGATCTCGGGAGAGTGTCATGACTGGAGGTCAGGGAGGTAGTGATGATCTCGGCGAGCTCCCCAGCCCAGGACCCTTTGTGGGGAGGCAAGAGTTCATGGCCTCCATCCAGGGCATCATGGAGATGCTGCGAAGCATTGCTCGGCGGGGTGGCAGCTCCACTCCAACCCCCCAGGAGCTAGCCCCCCCTCTCGACGAGCCGACTCCCAGTGTTCTAGGCGAGATGACCCTCACGGGGGGAGAAGGAAGTGCACCAGGGAGACAGCCTGGGAAGGAGAGGATGGGAGATGGGGTCGAGCGAGACCTCACTGGCCGGGAGTTGTTCTCCAGCCCGACGAGTGTCAGCCTTCCAGGCGAGCAGGTCGCGTGAGTAGAGGTGGCGAGACCACCCCTTAGGGGGTCACCCTTCAGCGAGCTGATCATCTCAGCTCCCGTTCCCGAGGGGTTCAGAAAGCCAGACATGGCCTACTATACTGGGAAGGATGACCCCGTCCAGCATCTGCAGTGGTACGAGGATGTCGTCTCCATCAGGTCGATGACAGATGTCTTCAAGTGTCGCCTCTTTGCGATCACGTTGAAGGAGAAGGCAAGGGACTGGTTTCATCAACTCCCTCTGAGGTCGATCTATGAGTTTGAGGATTTGAGTCGGAGCTTTCAGCTTCGCTTCTCCACCTCCAAGAAGAGGAAGAGGAGTCCTGAGTCCATCTTCCTGATAAGGCAGGGGGCCAAGGAGTCGCTGGCCCGTTACGTTGACAGGTTCCAAGAGGAGATCCTGGAGGTCCAGGAGATGTCAGGGTATGCCCTCCAGATGGCGTTCACGGTGGGGTTGCGCGAGGGGTTCTTCAAGATGAGCCTGACTCGAAAGGCCCCCCTTTCCTTTGAGGAGCTGATGGAAAGGGCGGCTGAGGAGATAGCCATGGAGGCGGCCAACCCGGCATTTGTCAAGAAGTTGGCGAAGCTAACAGAGATGGAGTTGAGGGAGCAAGGTGGCTCGAGGCATCAGGAAGGAAGAAGGAGAGAGGAGCAGAGAGCTCAGGGGTTCCCGGGACAGGAGAGTCCGGAACCAGGCTGGAGGCAACAGGGAGGACCTGCCCAGGGTCCCGGAAGAGCTCTCATCTGGGGTAGGGAAAACTTTCACGGGGCCCAAGGGAGGTTCAACTTCCAGAGGCAGGCTCCAAGACAGCTCCTACCCCCGCCGCAGCAAGCCTTGGCAATAGGTGAAGGGGGCAGAGGTAACGGGAGAGACCGCCGAGCCCGTCGAAGGAGGGAAGGAAGAGTGTTGTCTTACTGTGATTTCCACCAAGTAGAGGGTCACGCCACGGCTACTTGCCCCGAGTTCCTAGAAGTGAGGGGGCGAGAGGCTCTGTCCAGCAGTAGCCGTCGGTGCGGGTTGAGGAGGTTCTACCCAGAGAAGGGGGGATGACGTGTGTGAGGACCGGGTCGATGTCGGACCCCGAGGTGGCATAGCAGTGATCCACGGTGGAGTGGGGATCGAAGCCATTCGGAAGGCAAGCCTCCATGTCATGTACCGACGGAGCGTCGCCTCGACATCCCAGACCCCGCCCCAGGAGGAGAAGATCACCTTCTCGGTGAAGGACCTGCCGGATAATGAGGATCCGTTTTGCGATGCGCAGGTCATCCAGACAGCCATCGAAGGCTACACCGTCTCCCGGATCTTGGTTGACAACGGAAGCTCCGTCAACGTCGTTTTCAAAAAGGCGTTTGACGAGATGAAGGTAGAGCCAAGGAGGGTGTTGGCCTCAGACGAACCCCTGTTCGGATTTTCAGGGGAGAGGAAGGAGGTGGAGGGTGGAGTAGGACTCCAAGTAAAATTGGGGGGGACTTCAAGGAACTGTCGGTTCGTCATTGTTGACGCTCCAAGCAGCTGCAACGCCATCTTCGGAAGGCCCCACATCAGCGCCTCCTGTTGCGTGTCGTCTTCTTTCCACCAATGCCTCAAGTTCAACTCAGGAGGGATCCAGGTCAGAGTCAAGGGAGACTCCAGGATGGCAAGGCAGTGCTACGTCACGGCCGTCAACACCATCTCTTGGTTGGTCAAGGCAGAGGAGATGGAGAGGATCATGGAGAGCTTGAGCAAGATGGAGGTCTCCGAGGGGAAGGATGACAGCCATCATGCCCAGACCCCCTCAAGAAGCCTTGCCCCGGCGGAGTCCTGTATTTTTCTTATGTTGTAGTGAGTCCAGCCCCCGACCAGCTGAGTCGGAGGGGTCATGTAACCCATATTTTCCCCGTTTGAGGACGTTGGATTTGGTAAGGTTTGATTGAGATACCCTGTTCCTTTGCTCCGATGATGGTCCCGCTGTCAGGCTCTCACTAGCTAGCAGGGCAGGCGTACCTCTCGTGGAAGCCCAAGTTTCTTTGCTCCAATGATGGTCCCGCTGTCAGTCTCTCACTAGCTGGCAGGGCAGGCGTACCTCTCGTGGAAGCCTAAGTTCCTTTGCTCCGATGATGGTCCCGCCGTCAGGCTCCCACTAGCTGGCAGGGCAGGCGTACCTCTCGTGGAAGCCCAAGTTCCTTTGCTCCGATGATGGTCCCGCTGTCAGGCTATCACTAGCTGGCAGGGCAGGCGTACCTCTCGTGGAAGCCCAAGTTCCTTTGCTCCGATGATGGTCCCGCTGTCAGGCTCCCACTAACTGGCAGGGCAGGCGTACCTCTCGTGGAAGCCCAAGTCCCTTTTGCTCTGAGACGGTCCCGCTGTCCAGGCTCTCACTAGCTGGACAGGGTTGGGGGTACCTCTCGTAGAGGCCAAGTGTTTTTTACCCCGGGGCCGTCTCGTCACTCAGGCTCCCATTAGCTGGCTTGACAGGTTGACCCCTCGGGGAGGCCAAGTGTTTTTTTACCCCGGGGTCGTCTCGTCACCCAAGCTCCCGTTAGCTGGCTTGACATGTTGAACCCTCGGGGAGGCCAAGTGTTTTTTTACCCCGGGGCCGTCTTGTCACCCAGGCTCCTATTAGCTGGCTTGACAGGTTGACCCATCGGGGAGGCCAAGTGTTTTTTACCCCGAGGCCGTCTCGTCACCCAGACTCCCATTAGCTGGCTTGACAGGTTGACCCCTCGGGGAGGCTAAGTGTTTTTTTACCCCGAGGCCGTCTCGTCACCCAGACTCCCATTAGCTGCCTTGGCAGGTTGACCCTCGGGGAGGCCAAGTGTTTTTTACCCCCGAGGACGTCTCGTCACCCAGGCTCCCATTAGCTGGCTTGACAGGTTGACCCCTCGGGGAGGCCCAGTGTTTTTTTACCCCGGGGTCGTCTCGTCACCCAGGCTCCCATTAGCTGGCTTGACAGGTTGACCCCTCGGGGAGGCCAAGTGTTTTTTTACCCCGGGGCCGTCTCGTCACCCAGACTCCCATTAGCTGACTTGACAGGTTGACCACGCGGGGAGGCCAAGTGTTTTTTTTACCCCGGGGCCGTCTCGTCACCCAGGCTCTCATTAGCAGGCTTGATAGGTTGACCCCTCGGGGAGGACAAGTGTTTTTTTACCTCAGGGTCGTCTCGTCACTCAGGCTCCCATTAGCTGGCTTGACAGGTTGACCCCTCGGGGAGGCCAAGTGTTTTTTACCCCGAGGTCGTCTCGTCACTCAGGCTCCCACTAGCTGGCCTGACAGGTTGACCCCTCGGGGAGGCGAGTGTTTTTTATCCCGAGGCTGTCTCGTCACTCAAGGTCACTCAGCGAATACGTCGGGTTGGATGTTTCTTTCTGAGCATGTGCCAACCTCGAAAAGAGCGGGGATCGTGTGCAACCCCGTATTCGTCGAGCCCTTGGAATATACTAATAGGGGAGGAAAAATCTGCCTCCCCCCAGTGGCCCTTTTTTTGGGGGGGCGGGTGCGACAAGTTGGCTGGCACCCACCCCAACCTGATAAGTGCGAGGTGGGAGCAGCGAGACCGGTCGGGGCCCGGGGTCTCGCCCCTGCACCCTCCTGCTCCGCGGCCTGGCGGGGCGAGACCGGTCGGGGGCCGGGGTCTCGACCCTGCCCCCTCCTGCTCCGCGGCCTGGCGGGGCGAGACCGGCCGGCGGTCGGGGTCTCGCCCCTGCCCCCTCCTGCTCCGCGGCCTGGCGGGGCGGCCGGGGGTCGAGGTCTCGCCCCTGCCCCCTCCTGCTCTGCGGCCTGGCGGGGCGGCCGGGGGCCGGGGTCTCGCCCCTGCCTCCTCCTGCTCCGTGGCCTGGCGGGGCGAGACTGGTCGGGGGTCGGGGTCTCACCCCTTCCCCCTCCTGCTCTGCGGCCTGGCGGGGCGAGACCGGCCGGGGGCCGAGGTCTCGCCCCTGCCCCCTCCTGCTCCGCGGCTTGGCGGGGAGAGACCGGCCGGGGGCCGGGGTCTCTCCCCTGCCCCCTCCTGCTCCACGGCCTGGCGGGGCGAGACCGGCCGGAGGCCGGGGTCTCGCCCCTGCCCCCTCCTGCTCCGCAGCCTGGAGGGGCGAGACCAGCCGGGAGGCCGGGGTCTCGCCCCTGCCGCCTCCTGCTCTGCGGCCTGGCGGGGCGAGACCAAAGAATCAGTCTCTGTGAAATCCGACCCTGGGGAAGGGGTGATCGCAGACTTACTTCTCTCACACAAGCTAAACAACCAGACTTAGCGCAAGAAACAGACCCAAGGCTCCAGCACGGAGGTCTCATCACACACCCGAAAGATCTTAGCACGCTTCCCCTTCTTAGTCAAGTGCTGAGCTAAGGATACCTCAGAAACCGCAAGAAAACCAGGGCACAAGTAAGCATGTCTTTTGAGGTACTATTTGAGTCTTATTTATAGTTTTCTGAAAATGACATGCCAACAGCCAACCTCCGTTGTTCAACATAGCTATATGCAGTCCAGACTGGCCTGCCAACAGCGTAACTCCGCTATTCTGAAAGGTTATGGGCAGGCCGACGTGAGAAGAACGGTAGAAACACATCATACAACACAGGGCAAGTGGCCTTTGAAAACCTCCACTCGCACGAGGGTGGCGAGTGCTTGATGGAGCTAGCACTCACCGCCCCATTCTGCCCTGGGCGATTATGAGTCAGGCCTGCCCCACTTGCGAGCTGCCTGTCGAGATCCCTGGGCGAGTGCGAGCCTGACACTCCACTCGCCAACTGTTCCATTCCACCCTACCTTAGCGAGCCGACGGATGCCGAGATGTCAGTCAAAGCCAAGGAAGAAGCGTTAAGTGTATGAGCTTCACTCAACGCCAAGGAAGCAGCGTTGAGTGAGCTCGCCTCACTCGACGCCGGGGGAGAAGCGTGGAGTGAGCTCGCCTCACTCGACGTCGGGGCAGATGGCGTCGAGTGGGCTCGCCTCACTCGACGTCGGGGCATATGGCGTCGAGTGGGCTTAACGCTTGGGGATTGGCTCGCCTGGGTCTTGGACAGGACTTGGCTGGTCTGGCTCCCGTCGATCTCCACTCGTCGGATATGGGGTTGTACACTCCGCAAGTAGAGTTACCTGAGGCCGAATTTCAACAATTAGTTCTTGACCGCTTTGATCTCTTAGATGCTCAATTTGACTACTACAGAAGATCAACATTAGGATAAAATCCATGGGATTTGAGTCAAGCTCTCGATGTGTCTAGTAGTGCTCCCACTGATATGAGAGACCAGACACCTGATGTTGATTCATCTTGTTCGAACGAGACTCAGATCTCACTTGATCTTGGAGTCAACTCTGGTCCTAATCATATGATACAGACAGAGAGTTATACTAGAGTGGTTAGTGAGCATAGTCATGACTGTGAGGACGAGCGGTCCAGTGACACAGTGATGGTATATCTACCCTTTACATCACACTTAAACTTAGAGAACCCTTTGGTTAGGGATCCAGTTCTCGATACTATACTGAGTGACCCCCATTTGGGTAAAGGTTCTTCCTACTCTGCCCTGTCACTATCTCCAGTCACACCACCACTGAGAGCCGAGAGCATAGTGACGACTTCAGAGTGACTGTCTCACTTACATATGAGAACACTACCTCTTTCAACGATACTCATCTGGAGGTTCATGAGGATAACATGGACTTTGTTGTAGGTGACCTACTCGCTCCCACATACACTACTGTTATTGGTGTCTTCCTCTTGGTGGACTATCCTATCATTAATGACCTCCGCGGGTTTAAGTCACTGAGAGGCTCATTTGGCGAGCTTCCCTGCCTGCACCTTAGTGATGGGTCAGGTATCTGCGCTAGTGGTCATCTCACACGTGATGTTTATTGGTATACACCCCCTGGTGAGCCACCTGACGAGCTTTGTCATTTGAGAGATGCCCTTTACACTCGTGTGTTGCACTATTCTGTCACCATCTACGACGTTACTTTAGGTGATGACTTTATTCACGCCAAATATTTTCATTGATCACCTGGCAGACCTCCCGAGAATTTGTATCGTTTAGGAAATCTTTGGCGTATCCTGATTCCGAGACTCACTGTCAATATCTCAGTTAGTCAGTTGAGTGGTCCTCGTACACTTAATGAGTTCTTCTACACCCCGCCCAAGAAACCTCCAGATAAACCACCCATCCTTAGATACTTTCATTGCTACTTTACGTATGTGTCTTGTCAGCTTGTTGTGCTAGTCGCCAGTCATTTGTGTCTGTTGCATCAGATGCATGGTCATTCACATATAGTGTCCGACTCTTCTATGTTGCATGATTTGGGTCCATCGTATGATTTGTTTCATTCCCAGGAGTCAGTAGAGTCATTCATACAACATGTGCATGCACTTCACGAGTCGGTCTGTAAGAAGATTGTAGCTAGTAATGATTATTATAAGGATCAAGCAGATCAACACAGGCGGGAACAAATCTTTGAGGCAGGAGAACAGGTATTAATTCGCATTCGATCTGAGAGGGTCCCACAGGAACCAGCAAAAAAATTAAGCGAACGCAGAATGGGCCCCTATACAGTTGTGCGGCGAATTGGTACGAACACATATGTGATAGACATCCCTCATGTTATGGGCATTAGCCGAGTATTCAACGTCGAGGATTTGACTCCTTACTACGAGGAGCATGTGTACGTGAACCCACTCACCACACCTCTACCCGAGCCTTCATCTGCCATAACCCCACCACCCGAGTCTTCTCCTCATATTACCCCCACCGGTACCTCTTTGTTGCCACCAGCGGCGTCGCGACATGCAGATCGAGTTGCACCACCGACGGTTACACCGACATCATTGCCAGATGGAGACACATCATTGCCAGACGGAGATACATCAGTGTCAGACAGAGATACTTTAGTACCATCTGCTTCTACAGACGACGTGCTTCAGATCGTCGGTCACGACTTCTACGCCGCGGGCGGGCGAGATACCCTGCGTTATCTTGTTCGTTGGAGTGGCCGGCCCTTGCACGATGCTACTTGGATTTTCTCGGAGGATCTTTAGAGACTGGCCTCACGACTGCTCAACGAGTACAACCACCTACACTCATCGAAGTTGAGTTCCTTTAAGTCAGGGGGAGTTGACGGTGCACCACAACCGACATGCGTGTACTCCCGCAGAAGGCGGTGATCCGTTACCCGAATGGACGATCAGACTCCGTGGTTGCTTCCCGATGATGATTCTGAGTCAAATTCGCATTTTTATTTTAAATTTTTGAGTTGTATTTAATGCCTGATCAGCCAAAACAACATATGTCATCCGATTTAAGGTAGTTTAGATGTGGTTATGATGTTGCAATTACTGTAGAGTTTACAAATAGACAGCGGTGATTTGTTGTGAGGGTATCGTGGGTTTTGCAATTGATGCAAACCGACGGTCCTGCCTCTGGATCGATTCTGGAGTTCCCTCTCCTCGGTGTGACGTCGAGGCTGTCGTTCCGCCTCCATCTTCTCCTATTCCAACTCGCCGCGAGTTTCCTTCACCTTCCCCGACCGAGATCCATCGACGTAAGCCACTTCTTCTCCTTCCTACAGCTGGCTTTCCCTTTCCTGGAGTTCCCCATCTTTATCCCCTCCCACTCTGTTCGTCCACCACAAATCCTAGTCTTCCTACTCCTTTCCCCAACCACTATACCTTCTATTCCCTTGAAGGAGAGCCATTCCACTACTCCCAACCCCAACAACCACTTCTCCTTGATTGTTCGTTGTTGCCAGCCCCTATATCGCCCCAACCGTGAGTCTCTACAGCCACTTTCTTTCACCTACATCCATCCCAAACCCTACCCAAGCCACTACATGCCCCACCGTGAGTCTTCAGCCAACATCATCTCCCTAACAGTCGTTACATACCCCACACACCACCACCATTTGTCCCGATCTGCACCTCTGACGCCTTCCCTGCTTGCTGCGACCTTAGGGACCCAGCGCCAACCGTCATCGCTGTCGTTATATGTGTGAAGTATGGTAAAAGTCATTTCTTTTAGTTGTTTATTCTGGTGAAACTTGTACTATGATGGATTGTTATTTTGTTATCCTATTAGTTCATTTGTCGTAAAACTTGCGGAATTTATTCTGTGATCGCTTGAAATATTTGCGCCTCTTTCATTCGCTAAATTAATAGTTTGTTCTCTTTTAATCATTTGTACCGACTGCATGTGCCCTGCTGATAAATTTTAAGTAATTAATTATTTGTTCCAAATTTCCGTAGCGGACCACTTGTGCACTTGCTTTACACTTCATCGTATTTAGGATTGCATTTAGAGAGTTTTCCCGAGTCCATTGACCTACCACTGCATCATAAAGGCTCAGTTTTGGACAGTTATGGCATTTAAGTAACTGTGATATGAAATAATGGTACAATGGTGGCGGTCTATGGGCATTTTTATGACAGATTCTTTGGCTCAAGTTCCATTTTTGGGGGTCTAAGCATTCACTGACACTATAGATTTACAATGTTTGCAGGATTGTAGTGTGTTTCAGCCTAAAAATGTGGTTTGAGGAAAATAGCATTAAAGCACAAACTTGTGTTTTTCATAATTAAGTTCACAACATCCACGACTTTCACGACATTCACGACTTTCTCACTGTTCTCTCCAACATGACTGAAGTCCTGTGCCTTTTATTTTGTAATAATGGAGGCATCTTTCCAAGTTTTCCATAAATTGAGGGCCTTGGTACAATGTAAAGCAGCTGAAAATCATGATAAACTTATTTAAAAGTACAATTTTTCTTACAATAATTTTATATGCACGAGTAATTTACCCTACTTATTTAGGATAACCTGTTTATCAAGGATTTTAAACATGGAATGCATGCTATCATGCTATAAGCATAAATAATTTACTCTACTAATCTGGGATAAACTAATTTGTAAGGATTGCAAAATCATAATATGAGAAAGTTCGACAACACAACATAAGTTAGTGGCGTTTGATGTGCAAATTAAATATAATAAATTTAAGACAAGAACAAAAGTGTTCCAAAACATTCGGTGGTGAAACTTGAAGATAGAAAAACGGGTTGCTTTCAAGACATCAGTTATGGAACAAGTTGATGACTCTTATGTTGATCCTAGTGTATTATGGGAAGTTATAGTTTCACATTTAAGGATAAGTGAAAAGAACGTACTTGAAGATTCAAAAGGTCGTGTGCCCCCAAATAAAAAAACCATAGTAGTGCAAAGAGAAAGTGCAGGACAAAGTGGGCGCAAAGAGGGTCGGCTATTAAACATTAAGCTTGAAGGAATGATGAAAACTTGACAAGATATAAAGTCGTCAAGAAAGAACTTAAACATGCAATAAGTAAAATAAGAAATCAAGCTTTTGGAGAATTTTATAAGCAATTAGATACCAAAGATGGAGAGCGTGACATATATATAATAGTTTGAGCTAAAGTGATGCGTTCTCGAAGAGAAATCAAGCGAAGGAAAGGGCCGACAGGGTCAAGGAGAGAAAGAGAGGGGAAGAGATTGAGAGGAGAACTCCAGGGAGCAACCATAAAACCCATGCATCCAAAGAATATCAAAAATGGCACAACACAACCCCTTATAGGTGTGGGGTGCGAATAACGAAAGGGTGGTGCCAAAATAAAGCGTACAACATAACATAACACAAATAAGATAATCATGTCGTGGACGCGTCATCGGTCTCTCCTCCTCCAGACGAACACGTCATCATCTTCCTCCGCATGTAGACCCGACACGGCTAGTCGCCGTGCACGTCCAAAACAATATTGTTGTCTGGAAAATGTGTCTTGCCCTCAATGCAGTAGTTAGCGAACTGGCGGCGGAAGTCATCCCGAGAAAGTCATGTGGCACCGGAGTCTGGACGATTAGCCCAGGAGGCCATGACTTCCTCCAAAGTGAGGTCTCTTGCCCGGGTAGTACGGCGCCACGCCGGAAAGATCATCATTGGTTGGATTGCGATCCGTGGCGGCGTGGTTGGCCACCACGCAGCGTAGCTGAGATACGTGGAAGACCGGGTGTATGCGGCTCTCGACGGGGAGGCGGGGCGGTAGGATACCACGCCGATACACGCTAGTATCTTAGAGGGGCCGTAGAACCAGAAGGCTAGTTTCGGGCAGGGCCTGCGGGCCACGGACAGCAGGTAGTATGGGTGCAGTTTGATTAACACCTTCTCCCCCACCTGGAAAGAGAGGTTGTGTCACTTCCTGTCTGCAAAGGGGGGAATCTTCTGTTGGGCCTGTAGGAGGTGATACTTCAGGTGGTCCAGGATGGTGTCACAGTCCTGGAGGGCAGTGGCAAGAGTCTCGACCTGGCACTTCCCCACATGACCGAGAATGGAGTGTGGCGGCTGGCCAAAGACAACCTCGAAAGGGGTGATACCAGCCGTGTGGTGATAGGCGATGTTGTAGGAGTACTCTGCCCAACAGAAAAACTTGGAATCCATGGGGCTGCTTCCGCACAAAATATCGGAGGTACTTCTCCAAGCAACGATTGAGGATATCGAACTAGTCATCGGTTTGCGGGTGATAAACGATGCTCATGCAAAGGTGAGTACCCTATAGCCGAAAAAAGTGGTCCAAAAGGTGCTCAAGAAGGGCAGATCACAATCGCTCCCAATCGACCAAGGAACCCCATGAAGGCGCATGCCGCCGCTGATGAAGCTATCTGCGACTGTGACGGCGGTGTAGGAGTGATAGAGGGGAATAAAATGGTCGTATTTGAACAATCTATCCACTACGATCAAGATACAGTTGAACCTCTGAGAGCGCGGTAGACGAGTAATAAAGTTCATGACCACGCCCTCTGAAACGTGGTCCGGAATAGGAATACACTAAAGGAGGCCGACCAGAAACGTTGTCTTGTATTTGGCCTTCTAGCAGACTAGGAAGGCGGCCACGAATATTTTGACCTGTCGGAACATGTGGGGCTGATAGAGAGAAGCTGTTAAACGGCGAAAGGTATGAAAGGCCCCGGCGTGCCCTCCGGAGGGCGATGTGTGAAACTCTGCGAGGAGGTGGGGAATGCTCAGTGAAGAGGGCACTAGAACAAGGCAGACCTTGAAGAATGGGCGGCCCCTGCAAGCGAGTAAGGTGGATGGGTGGCGGCGTCAACGATGGGCACCGTTTGAATACCCGACAATACGGGGTCGGCCTCAACCTTGCATTAGATGGTCATCACGTCTTCCCATAGTGGCCAAGACATAGTCATGAGCTCTGGAGACTAACTCTGGCAAGAGAGGACATCAGCAGCTCGGTTCACTTTCCCAGGGCGGACCTCGATGATGAAATCATATCCCAGGAGTTTGGCCACCCACACCTGTTGGGCGGGCGTGGCGATGTTCTACTGAAGGAGGAAGCGAGAGTTGTGGTTGTCGATGCGGACCACGAAGAGGCGGCCTAGAAGATGGGGGCGCCAATGTTGAACGACGAGAACGAATCCCATGAGCTCGTTCTTGTAGGCGGAGCGACTACGAACGGTGCTTGAGAAAGTGCGGCTGAAGTAAGCTATCGGTCGTTCAGCCTGCATGAGGACGGATCCCACCATCACACTCCACGAGAAACGATAGAAAGAAATCGGGCATGGCGAGCACCGACCCTTGTACTAGGGTCTGCTGAAGGGCAGCAAAAGCGGCGGTGGTGACTGGTGACAGCTGACAACTAAAAGGGTCCTCCTCCGACTTCTTCAAGAGTTTCGTGAGGGAGCGAGCTAAAGCCTCGTACCCCTGGATGAAGCGGCGTTAGTATCCCGACAAGTCGAGAAATCCCCGGACCTCCCGCAGGGAAGTAGGAGTCGTTCAATGAAGGACCGCCGCAATCTTCTCCTCGTCTATGGCTACCCCTGGGCAGAGATGGTATGGTTTAGGTAGCTCACCTTTGAAGCCACAAAGGAACACTTCTTTGGGTGTAGCTTGAGGAGATGGCACTGGATGGTGTTCAGAGTAAGGCGAACGTGCCAAAGGTGATCCTGCCAAGAAGGGTTGTATACCAAAATGTCATAAAAACGAAAATGTGTCGACAAAGTACCGTCCGGAAGATGTCGTTCATCGTCGCCTGGAAGGTGACAGGTGCATTGGTCAGGCCGAAGGGCATGACAAAGAACTTGTAGTGGTCTTCATGTGTATGGAAGGCGGTATTGGCGATGTCCTGAGGCTGCACCTAGATCTGGTGATAGCCCGCTCGGAGGTCCAGCTTGGTGAAAAATATGCTCATCTAGGAGCTCCTGAATCACTGGGATCGGGTACCTGTCCGGGATGGTGGCCTTGATGAGCTCCTGGTAGTCCATGCAGAACCTCCACTTACTGTCCTTATTCCCGACGTGAAGGATTGGGCTAGAGAACGAGCTCGCACTGGGCAGATAAGGCCCACATCAACATCTTACAGACCAGCCGCTCGATCTCTTCCGTCTGCACATGTCCGTAGCCTGCAGTACCGGGTTGGAGGGGAATGGCGTGATCAGTCGGGCGAGCCGGAGGGAGGCCGGTCGGGGCCTCAAATATGTCGATGAACTTGGTGAGTAACGCCCGAAGGTCGGTCGGGTGTGCAAGAGGCGGCGGGGCCGGAATGGAGCGCGGCCAAAGACACGCGGAAAAATCGACGCCGGCGGTCCGCTGAAGCATGTGGGCGGAAATCGAAGAGCGAAGAAGAGCGGAGTCAACCACCAGGCAACACGTCTGACTCTGCTGGAGGAACTGCATAGTCATGCTCGCCCAGTTGACACCCACTTTGCCGAGCGTACGGAGTCAAGCCACTCCCAGAATGACATCAATACCGCCGAGGCCGAAAGTGTAAAAGTTTGCGGTCACTAGGTAGGGCCCCACTGTCAGGGAGAGAGAGGCAACACCCTTGAGTCGGCCGGTGATGCCCATCGCCAAGGTAGACTATAAAGTTAGGGGAGGAAATCAAAGGAAGATGAAGCTGGTGATCCAACTGTGCGGAGAGGAGATTGTGGCTCGCACCATTGCCCACCATGACCCCAATGGAGCTATCACACAACGTGTCCGCAAGTTTCACGGTTTGAGGCTCCGATATCCTGCCCACCAAGATACAGGGGAGCTCCAAGCGGTTAAAAATAGTCAAGGCGGTGTCCAACACGATGTCACCCTCGGAGAGCTTGAGGGACTCGAAGTCCAGTAAAAGTCGTCGATGATGGCATGGAACTCTTTGATGGAGCACGCATGAGTAGGAGAGTAGGGCTGAAGACACAGAAAACATAGGCCCTTGCTGCGGTAGTCGTCGTAGGCACTGTTGGAGATGCGTTGGGAAACCGTCGAGCAGTCGGGTCTGTCCCCCACAAGGGCGTGTCTGCTGCGGGGCCGTCGAGGGAGGTGGCCGCTAGGGCGGCAGAGGCGGGTGGTGACTGGCTGCAGGCGAAGGCACACTGGGGGCGAGGTCGGCCTCCACCATACGAGCCATGTCAAGGGCATCGGGGACCGTGCAGGGATGGTGCACCATTGTCTGGCGAACGCCGCATAGCTGCTCGGTGGCGGATCCCAAAAAGCGAGTGTCGTAACGCCGGATCATCTCCTGCTTAAGCTCGGGCCAGGAGAAGAACAAGTTGGAATGGCGGGGCCACGGAGCCCAGTGGAGGGCCAAGCCGTCCAAGCCAACCACAGTCGTAGACACCTTGTCCTGCTCTGATGTGTAGTTGAGGTCGAAATATTGCTCCGCTTTGGTGATCCGCCCCATCGGGTCAACACCGACAAAAGAGGGAATGTCAAGGGAGAGGGTGGACCGACACGGAGTGGGTCGAGGAGTGGTCCCAGAAAAAAAGGACGGCGGCCCGGAGCCGAGGAGACAGTCGTCGTCTGCGGGTGGGCCGAAGCTAGACACGAGGGATACGGTGGCATGAAGGCGATGAGCTGATCTTGAACCTCAACACGACGGCTAAGGGATTCAAAGGCAAGATCTAGAGCGAGGTCACCGGAGAAATGGGTGTTGGGAGTCATGAGGATGGAAACATCGGATTCGGGACGAGAGTGGGCGAATCTGACTGAGGAAAGCAGAAGCAGAGGGTCGGCGACCTTCCTATAGCAGATCAAGCGAATTTGCGGTCGCACCGGCACTGGAAGTGGACGACCCACGGATGTGGATTGGATCGGAAGCGAATCGGCGGACGAAACCAAGATGCGCTTCAACATGTGTGATCAACGACCAGACGCATGGAGCGGAGCAGATCCACGGACATCGACGGTATGGCGGCTTGGGGACACAGCAGGTAGAGGAAATCGTGCAAAAGCGGACGACGCGCGATATGGAGCACCGAAGGCTTGATGGTGGGCGGATCCGGTAGGTCGAACCAAACGATGAGTTCTTGGAGAGGAATCTAGTGAGGGAAAGGACAGGCGGAGGAAAGGAGAGAAAGAGGGAAAATTGAGAGAACTCTAGGGAGCAACCGTAAAACACATTCATCCAAAGATAATCAAAAAAGGCACAACACAACCTCTTATAGGTGCAGGGTGCGGATAACGAAAGGGTGGTGCCAAAATAAAGCGTACAACATAACACAAATAAAATAATCATGTCGTAGGCGCATCTTCGGTGTCTCCTCCTGACTGACCCGTCATTGCATGTCTCCGCGTGTAGACCTTTCACAGTGTCTCGTTGTCGTGCACGTCCATAATATAAAGAAAGAAAGACAAGAGATTTAAGCCAAATTAAATACATAAAAAAAAGAAACAGATATAGTTTTGACGGATGATGTCTATTAAAGAGCGATGAAAAAAATATTTTTATCAACTCTATAATAAAATAAAAGACAATGAACTGGTCTTTGAAGAGTTTAGTAAATCTAAGTACAAAAACATAATATTTTATTATAAAAAATGCTCTAAAAATATGAAAAATGGAAATACGGTTAGCCTAGACGACACACCCATCGAAGTATGGAAATGTTTAGTGAAAGAAGAAATTTTGTACTTCCATATTTCTTCAGTAAGATATTGACGTCAAAAAGAATGTCGGGCCAATAGAGAGAAAGTATTTTGGTAGCTTTGCATAAAAACAAAAGAGATATACAAAATTGAGTTTATTACAAAGGAATTAAATTAACGGGTCACATCATGAAACTATGAAAACGAGTAATATAAACAAAAATAAGACGAGAGACTAGCATCTCGGAGAATCAATTTGAATTTGCATATGTTGTTTATCAATCTTGCGAAGGCTTATGATATGGTTTCAAGAGAGATCTTATAGAGAATCTTAGAAAATAAAAGTGTAAATACACCATACATTGACATAATCAAAGATATGTATACAAATTATGTGAGGATGGTGAGGACATCTGAAGGATTAACACAGAAATTTCATATCATTGTCGGCTTACATCAAGGTTCAACTTTAAGCTCTCATCTCTTTACCCTTATCTTAGATGAGCTCAGCAGATATATCCAACAAGCAATATCTTGTGTTTATTGTTTGCAGATGATATCGTTTTGGTAAATGATACGCACAAGGGTGTAAATGTGAAACTTGAATCTTGGCGAGACACTTTAGAAAAGAATGGCTTTCGGTTGAGCAGTGTAAAAACAGAGTATATGGAGCTTATATTTAATTGTACAAGAAGGAAAGATGACTTCGTTATTAAGTTGCGTGATCAAGATATTTTTTGAAGTGAGTCCTTTAAATATCTTGGATTGATAATTCAAAAGGATGAAGATATTGATAAAGATGTAATGCATAGAATCCAAGCAGGATGGTAAAAGTGGCGTGGAGCGTCAGGGATCTTATGTGATTGTGTTGTGTAATTAGACCAGCAATGCTCTATGGTTCAGAGTTATGGGCATTGAACTGTGTACATGAGAAAAAAATGGGAGTTACAGAGATAAACAGGTTTAGGTGGATGTGTGGACACACGAGACTGAATAAAATTAGAAAAGAATGTATCAAAGATAAGACAGGAGTGACACCAATTGCAGAGAAGATGCGAGAAACTCAACTAAGATGGTTTGGACTAGGAGTGTGCATAAAAAACCGAAACCAATCAAACCGTACCAGACCGATCCAACCGAACTGATTTTCAAATCAAAGCGACAGTTCGGTTCAGTTTCGATTTCAAGTGGCGGAAAATCAATATCATTTCAGTTTGGTTCGGTTTGCACATGACGCAAACCGAAAAAACTGAACCGAAATGTATGATGTTACTTCTGTAAAATGTTTCACTTTCAACTATACGTGAATGCATTGAGGTACCTTATATTACTAGTTTATTAGTTTTTTAAAATTCTGCCAATCTCCATATTGAATAATTCTAATTTTTTTGTGCATCAGTTAATCTAAATGTTGTTCTTATTGTTCAAAAATCCTATAGAATTTAATGATAAAATTCGTGCACATAAAAAACATAAAATAACTTCGAAGCAAATGTAAAAAACCGAACCGGCGGGTAAAATACCGAACCGAACCAAATCGAACTAATTGGGTTAGGTTCGGTTTTTGGTTTTGGGTGTGTAAAAACCAAGGGTATTCGGTTCGGTTTCGGTTTTACATAAAACCGAACAGAACCGCTTGCAGGCCTGGGACTTTGGACACGTACAAAGGAGACCATTAGAGGCGCCTGTTAGGAATGTGAGAGTTTAGCCACTAGGCATGTTAAACGGGGGAGGAGACCGAGGGGTAGACCAATAAAGACTTGGAATGAAACTCTAATGAAATACATGATGTACTTAGATATTAGTGAGATAACTAAAGATAGGGCACAATGGTGACAAAGGATCCATATAGCTAACCCCACTATACTGGGATAAAGGCTTGGGTGTTGTTTTTTATCAAGAATAATTTGTTTACAAAAATATGTAATGATGTTATCATGCTACAAGCATGAGTAATTTACTTCTATTTATCAAGGATAATCTGTTTACCAAGGAGTTTAAACAATGAATAAAATTGAATATCTTCTCTCCTAGTTTAATGTGATGATCATCGCCGCATATCTTAGGTAGTATCAAATCTAAATAAATGATATCGTTATATCTGCATTAAATGAATTAAAACCTATTGTAAAGATGCACTATAAAGGCTCATGCGCCCTCCATTTTTCAGCACCTGCAATCATTTACAGCAGTGAATCCCACTCATCAATTTTTATAGATTTCACGAGGTCCGCCACCTGGCCAAACATGTTTTCTTTGCGAGCTCTGTTTGAGAGCATTCATGTTCTATGTGTCGCGCCCTGTATGAGCCTCGATGTCAAGCCCTTTGCGAGCCTCACGAACACAATTCAATTGATTGTCAACTGCTAGCGTTAACAGCAATCCCCGATATCTCTGAACGCTGACTTTGATGATGAACCCTGAAGTTGATGTAGAGCCCACTTTGCATGGGCTGGTAGACCTGCGAGCTCTCTAGGTGGATCAATCAACGGCGAGCCCTGACGTCGATTGTGAGTCCTCTCTGCAAGACTAATCAACCTTGGTATTGCGAGCTCTACTCTGGACGCCGGATCCGGTAAGCTCTGCTCTGGACGCCGAGACTCCAGCGAGCTTTAGTTTAGAGGCTGAGACTCCTTCGAGCTCCCATTTTTTCTAATTCCGCGAGCTCCCATTCTTGTGTGGGCTTCCTTATGCGCAAACTGTCGGGGACGTCTAGACTCACACAACCTCCTGTGATTTCTTTCCACTTGTATTTTTCCTGAGAGCGTCGGTTTGTGGCTTGGAGTATCTATATGGAGGACTCCTCGAGTTCGAATGTTCATACCACCTCCCTCATTACGAACCCTCCAAATAATGCCTGTAACACCAAGGTCAATCAGTCCATACAAACAGAACTCACAATCAGCATCATTGCTCACCATCGTTCGATCCATGCAAAAAGCCCGCAGGTCGATCAGTTCACGCAAAGAGGGCTCGCCGACGACATCAGGGTTCTTTGTCCAAGTCAGTGTCCAGAGAATCATGGCTTGCTGTCAACGGTCGCAGTTGACACTCTCAATTGAATAGAGTTCGCAAGGTTCATCATCAATGCTCGTAGAGGCCTCGGTGTCCCGAACAGGAATGATTTCAAATAGAACTCGCAAAGAAAACAGGTTCGGCCAGGTGGTGGAGCCCGAGAAATCCATAAAAGTAGCTGATTGGGATTGACCGTTGTAGAAGATTGCGTGAGCAAAAAAATGGAGGTGCTCGCAAGAACTTGCCGGGTAAAAAAGGAGAGCAGCAAAAAATGCTTAACACTAATACCAAGTTTAGAAATAGAATAGAAATTATTTCCAATCTAAAATATAAACATTACATGAAACCTATAATTATAAACAAAGGAAGAGAACTCAAACTAATATTAGATATGTGGGAGTAAAAACAATAAAGAGAAACATGGGCCTTTACAATGGGCTTTAGTTCATCTAATGCAACTATAGCAATATTATTTACATTTATATTTGACATGAGGAATACTATTTAAGATATGAAGTGATGATCATCACATTAAACTAAGAGGAGAGAAGGTATGAATTTTCAAATTCAGTTTTATTCAATATTTAGATCCTGAAAACCTTAAAAACAACACCCAGTCCACTCAGTTTTAAGGTCCTGGAATATTAATTCATAATTTTGAATTCATAAGCCAAAAACACTGATAAATTCCTTGTGTCAAGGATCCCTTAATAATTTTCTTAATCATATCATCAAATTTCAGTATCAAGTCAAAGAAAGTAGATAAAAATTTAACTTTCCAATTTTGAGTATATCCAAAGTCCAAACTCATACCAAAACCGTATGGGCATATCAATGCCTTGAAAATGACTCATGTTTCGAATTGTCAAGTTCAAATCTATTTATTAAGGAAGATATGGCAACTAAATTTATACTTAAACTGCAATTGCATCGCAAAACAACTGGATAGTATGGTTTTGCTCTGGTCAAAATACCTTTTACAGTATGTTTTCAGTTTGGGCCCAAACTGCATCGAACTGCACTGGTGTACACATAGTGTCTCTTAAGAACTTTATAAGTATCAATTGAGTTCAAGGATGTGATGGGTTTTTCTATGGAGATAATATATGAAATAACAGATTATGAATTGGGTAAACTGAAGTTTCGGTGCACTTCCTGATAAGTATTCTTACTCAAATTGTGAGGTGAAATTTTGGGAAACATGAACTCTGGTATTTCTGAAGATTGAGGATCAGAACCTAGTTTCACGTGGTAACTCAGAATAATTAGGTTAGTTTCACATTGAAATTTGGTCATTTTAATTTTAAAAAAGTTTAAGTGGTGTGCAAATTTAGCCACTATTTTAATTAGGTTTCATAAAACTTTCAATCTCAGTAAAAATGTATACGCTTGTTGAAAATCTATCTAAATTGTATTAAAGATTCTGCACTCTAGTGAAAAGAGAAAAGCTCCCAAGAATGCCTAAAGAAGAAACAAATGTACAACACTGTTGAGCGTAAGAGAGAGAGAGAAAGAGAACCTTCAGCGGAGAAATATGAATCAATTACCACATTTGTCAGATGTTGCTTGAGAAACACCTATACCAAAAAATTAAGTATTTTAATGAGGTAAACGAGAGTGTAAGATAAATAAAAAATCATTCAAACTGTGAAATGCATTTTCCAAATTTTAACAGAGTAGTAAAATGCAAGAACAGTATAAATATTTTTCAACATACTGCAGACAGAAGCTGTCTGGTCCTTGAATCCCAAATGCGCAGATAACTGTCTAGACCTACAAGAGTAAGAGAATTCAGATACATGCAAATGAAGGTCAAGTTAATAAATTTAGTCACTATTTACAATACAAATTATAATTAAGGTATTATCCTGATGATTATGAGACCAAATGTATTTTTGAGTTTTAAAAGAGGATTTGTTTTAGTTATAGATGCAAGCCCTGAGTTGAGAACAGTAGGCTCACCTAGAAGCAGTTAAATGTACAGATAGATAAAAAGAAGAAGAAAAACTTAAAAAAGAAACTCACCGCAAGATGCCAAAAGAGATAGCTCTGGATGTCTAGCAATGGATCTGATACTTCCAGAACACTTCCCCACAAAACAGCCGAGTAGTTTTCCTGCAAGAAGGAAACTTAGTAAAACATGTTCTGTCCAACGACTTAAAAAGAGAAGTAAATTTAAAATATAAATACATTTATTACTACACTAGAGCCCCTCTGAAGTATTACTCTTCTCTAAACTAATACCACTCCAAATTAATATAAAGCCTCGGTCGTCCTCAGCATACTAACGAAGTCTAAGAATTTACATTTCAAAGAGAAGTCTAAAGACATGTTATGGGTCCCAGCATACTCACAAAGTCTAAGAATTTACATTTCAAAGAGAAGTTTAAAGACATGCTATGGGTCCCACATCGTCAGTTATCTAGCAATTACATTATTAGGAATCACTAAGTATTAAGTCAAGTTGTATCTCTGGAGTCGTATTGAATCGAGTTGTATGAGTAGAATCGAGTTGAGGGTTATTAGTGCCTTAGTGTTATAATGTGCATGCATCTCTTTATATTGGATACATGCACAGATGTCAAGGCATGCGCCTAGGCGCGCCTGAGGCACCGGGCACAGCCCGCCGCACCTCGGCACGGCTGAGGTTGGTGATGTGCCCCAGGCGCCCCTCAGGCACGTACCTTACAGGCTCCCAGGCGCGCCTGGGCCTTTTAAGGTGTTTTTTTTAAAAAAATTAAGATTGGCAAAAACATCATCTCAGACGCACCCGAGGCACCCCTAGGCACACTTGGGCGCCCAATTCGCTGAAATTGGGCGAATTGGGCGCTCAATTCCCTGAAATTGGGCGAATTGGACTCCTAATTCGCTGAAATTGAGTGTATTGGCTTAATTTCAGCGAATTGGACTCTCAATTCACTCAATTTCAGCGAATTGAGCGCTCAATTCGCTCAATTTTCTTTTTTCCTCATTTGTAAGCCTCACGTACCTCAGGCGCGCGCATGCTCCTTACGCCTAGGCTCCAAAGGCCCTTTGCGCCTCGGTGCGCCTTGCGCCTTTGATAACTTACGGTACATGTCATCGGGATCTTATATAAGGGGGCCCTTGGTCACGCATTTGGTATCAAAGTCTCAAAGAATTAAATCAAAAATCTCTCTCTAACTATTTTCCTTATCTCTCTAGTCACCTCTTCGCTTCCTCCAGTTCTTCTCTTCTTCTTCCCCATTTAAGGGTTAGTCCCCCACCCCCTTGCATCTCCCCTCCTCCGCTGCCTCCGACAAACCACATAAATAAGCACATAACAGAACATTTTAAGATTCAAAGAGAAAATCTAAGAACTTCAGTTTCAAAGAGAAGTATAGGAATTGAATGCTTTGAAAGAAAAGATCTACCACATCTTATGATTCAGAAAATTCGGCCACAGCTTTTCTTCTGATTAGATGAACTACCATCACTCTCTCCCAAGACAAACACTAAATGAATTATTAGTAGATTCTAATGAGCTAGCTTCATTTTTTATATATCATACTAAGAGTGGATTTTTCATCGTGGTTACAAAGTATATGTTTAGCTCTGCAGGGGTTCATGTGTAATAAGCAGCACAAACAAAGGTAAAATTCAATTTTCATGCAAATTGTACAAAAGATGAATTCACTATCCAAAAGCCTCATTATATTATTACAAATATTAGTTTAATAAGATTTGGCAGAATAATAAAAATGTTTCATCATTCATGTTTAGATGTACAAAATTTAAATGAGATAAAATAAAAATTATGGCATTCCTGCAGTAACAAAATAGGGACAACAACGTATCAAGCTTCTTTAGAAAAAGAAATGGACTCCGCATAAAGTTGCAGAGATAAATTCTTGTTACTTCTAGAAAAGTGGAGCAAGTCTAAGCAAGAATATGAAGATAGAGGCACACTTAGTATGTATAGCCTTAAAAAGGACTTCAGATCCTACTTCAAATTTATTAATCTGTTAGCTTAAGCAAGAAACAATTAAGTATAATGTGCAAAAAACAAAGCTTTCAGTTCCACGGAATTTGGATTTACAATTAGAGGTTTAACGCCAATAAAAATGGTTTCCAATTCTAATTTCAGGGCCCCAATTTTGTCCAAAATAATGGACCCTTCAAGATAAATGGTGTTAGAAATCTAACACTATCCTGTTAGGGAGAACAAATTGAGAATGAAAGATTGCAGAAAGTAAAAAAATGCAAAGGTTTACATCTTTGGAAATTTCTTAAGCCAAGTCAGCTACACAAGGGTTATATATTGTTCCCCGATAAGATACACAAACACAATTACAAGGAATTGGTACTTAAATAGAGAAACTATATGGTTACATGAAAAGGAGATTAGGACCAATTCTAAAGATCACAAAAACAACATCGGCTCTCTTATCCAAACCAAATGCATATACAACAAATCAACTAAAATAACTTCAGCAAAAAACCTAGGGAAAAGGGGATCAATATAAGTGACTTTTATGCTTAGAACAAAATAATATTACCAAAGGTAAAAAGAAAAAGAAAAAACATTAATTACAATGAAATAAAATGATGGGGATCGGTTGCATGATCGTGTTCGATAGAGGAGATCAGGCCACCAACGACGGGACCAGTTTTTGCATATTTGCTTGAGATGCAATGATCGAATCAGCGATCTGAGACCGCGAGCACGTCCGGAGCATCGTTTAAAATTGTGTATTTTATTTTACTTTTTTTGGCTTGTATTTAGTACTTTAGGATACCCGGGGCAACAGATGATCATAGTCATTCACGCCGGGTGCCCAACCGCCCCTCTCGTTATAAATAGAGGTGGGTGTTCTCATTTTCAGGGATTGCTTGTATTGTGAGAGAATCCAGACTGACAATCTTATCGTGGTGCGACGCCGCGAGATGTGGTGAGACATCCCGACTTATTTTTCACATTATTTGATTTTCATGTTCTTGACTCATAATTTCCCGTGAAACTTTCCCACCCACGACCTCATAAATCAGCAGTTATCTCCTTCCTGCATGCAAATAACCGCAAGTTCATTCTTTCTCGTCGAGCAAACCTCTTGTAAGCTTCCTTCACGCCATTAACCGATGAATTCCCTTCTTCCTGGCTGAACGAGACCCTCCAGATTTAGCCTTAGAAGCCTCTTGCATCCCACGAAACTTCCATGTTCATCTTCCTCACCTGGAGCCGCATCCACCCGCTCGATTCAGCCCCCCATCGCAACCCACCATCACAGAAACACTTATGTTCATCTCATCTTTCCTCTACAGGTTCTGATTCACCTTCTTCTCCATCGACGGGTCCTGGTCCTTTAGTCGTTGCTTCTCTTTTGACAGCAACTGCCGCAAATCACAGCAAACCTGCTCCTCCCAGCCCATTGTGCTTCTTCCTCCCATCCCATTCCCTATCGTGGATCCTCCAGCAAGCCGCAAAAAGGAAAACCCTTTATGTTTGTAGAAATGGAGAAAGCCAACCTTGTATATATGTCCACTTGGTACAAATACAAAGAATGAGTACATATATATAGATGAGAGAAAGAGAGAGAAGAGTCTTATACACAATGTGGGACTAAAGAGAGGAGAGAAAAATAATAAATGCTATACAAATGGGCCTAGTTTAAGTGGGCTTTTCCAACACTCCCCCGCAAGCTGGAGCGTATAGGTCATATGCACCAGCTTGGACAAACACCGGTAGAACAGGGTGATTGATAAGGCCTTTGTGAGGATGTCGGCAACTTGATCAGTTCCTGGAACATGCTTCAATTCAAGTTTCTTCAATTGAACCTTCTCACGAACAAAGTGACAGTCAACCTCGATATGTTTTGTGCGCTCATGAAACACCGGATTCTTTGCGATGTGTATGGCGGCTTGACTATCACAAAATAGAACAGCAGAGGAGGGGAGTTTTACTCCTAGGTCAGTAAGGAGACTTTCAAGACATGTGAGTTCTGAGACAACTGAGGCCATCGATCGGTATTCAGCTTCTGCAGAGGAACGGGCACCACAGCTTGTTTCTTACTCTTACACGTAATAAGATGACCACCAAAATAAGTACAGAACCCACTAGTTGACCTTCGATCGTCCAGGGAACCCGCATAGTCGGCATCAGAATAGGCAACCAATGCAGGAGCAGAGTCAGAGGTTTTGTAAACCAGCCCTTGACCCGGAGCTCCCTTAAGGTATCGAAGAATCCGTTCAACCGCTTGAAGATGAGAAGCCCGGGGGGCATGCATGAACCGACTGACAACCCCAACTGCAAACGATATATCTGGCCTCGTGACTGTTAGATAGATCAACTTTCCCACAAGGCGTCGATAGTATTCCGGGTTCGGAAGCAGCAAATCGTCATCCGAAGCATGAGCGCATAGTTTGTGATTTGCCTCCATCGGGGTACAAGCTGGCTTGCAACCAGACTGACCAGCATCTTTGAGAAGATCGAGACAGTACTTTCGTTGGGAGAGCACCAACCCATCCGGCCGCCGGGCGATCTCGATACCCAGGAAGTAGCGAAGTTTCCCCAGGTCTTTAGTTTGAAAAACAGTGCTCAGATGTTGTTTGACGTCTTGAATCCCCTTTGAGTCATCCCCAGTGAGAAGGATGTCATCAACATACATCAACAGAAGGACGGTGCCAGTGGCCCGGTGTCGGGTAAAAAGGGAGAAATCTGCAGAACTCCGAGTGAACCCCATGTCCCGAACCACCTTGCTAAACTTGTCAAACCACGCCCGAGGGGACTGTTTGAGACCATAAATGGACTTTTTGAGAAGACATACCCGAGACTCCCCCGTGGTCTCAAACCCGGGCGGTTGGCGCATGTAGACGGTTTCCTGAAGGTCACCATTTAAAAAAGCGTTCTTGATGTCGAGCTGATGAAGGGGCCAGTGGCGGTGCACCGCGACGGAGAGAAGAACGCGGACGGTGTTGAGCTTGGCCACCGGAGAGAAGGTTTCCTCATAGTCGAGGCCCTCCTGTTGTGTGTAGCCACGGGCCACAAGACGGGCCTTCAGTCGGGCAATAATGCCATCCGGAGCATGCTTGATGACGAACACTCATTTACACCCAACAGGGTGTTGACCGGGAGGTAAGGGAACCAAGACACAGGTCTGGTTGGCCCAGAGGGCCGTCATTTCTTCGTCCATGGCAGCCCGCCAGCCAGGATGGTGAAGCGCCTCCTGCAAAGAGTTAGGGACCGAAGCAGAGGATAATGAGGTGGCAAAGTGAAGAAGAGAGGGAGAGAGGCGATGGAGAGAGACGTAATTCGCCATTGGATGAGTGGTAGAGACGGGAGCCGGAGCAGCAGGGATCAGAGCACCAGAGGGCGAAGCCGACTGCAGAGGGGCTACGGGATGAGGAGAGCGACAAGAGTAGACCCGGATAACCGGGGGTGGTGGACGGGCAGGAGGGAGGGAAGGCAGAGAGGATGAGGAGTGAGGAGCAGGAATGACAGGAAGAACGACGGGAGCTGGACTCAGAGCGACATCGAGAGCAGGGAAGAATGGAATATCTTCACGAAAAGTCACGTCAGCCGAGACAGTAACCTTGCGGGTAGCAGGCGAATAACAGACATAACCCTTCTGAGTGCGCGAGTACCCCACAAAGATATGCTTGGTGGCACCAGAGTCTAATTTGTCTGTGGAGGGACCGAGGTGGTGAACGTAGCAGGTACAACCAAACACCCGGGGAGGAACGGGAAAAGGCGGAGTTGTGGGAAAGAGGAGGCTGAAGGGAGTAGCATACTGGAGGACGGAAGACGGGAGACGGTTGATGAGGAAGCAAGCCGTGGAGAGCGCGTAGTTCCAGTATGGTTTGGGAACCTGCATTTGAAGCATAAGAGAGCGAGCGACATCAAGAAGGTGACGATTCTTGCGCTCGGCGACACCATTCTGTTGTGGAGTGTACGGACACGAGATTTGGTGAAGAATGCCGAACTCAGAGCAGAGAGTGCCAAAGGTATGGCTGGTGTACTCCCGCGCATTGTCAGTACGAATAGTGCGAATAGGCGCAGAGAACTGAGTGCGAGTCTCAAGTATGAAAGCCCGGAATACGCGGGAAAGTTCAGAGCGATCCCGAAGGAGATATAACCATGTCATGCGAGAGTAATCATCAATAAAAGTAAGAAAATACCGATAGCCAGAAATACTAGTAAATTTGTACGGACCCCATATATCGGAGTGTACTAAAATAAAAGGAGCGGAGCTCCGAGTACAATGAGTAGGAAACGATGAACGGGGTTGTTTGCCCAAAATACATGTGTCGCAGCGAAAAGCAGGGAGAGTAACATCAGGAAGAGCCTTCCGGAGGACTGGAAGAGGAGCATGTCCCAGACGGCGATGCCAATCCGAAGAGGAGATAGATGCGAGGACAGTGGGAGAGTCGTCAAGAAGATAGAGCTCATTCTGCAGCCGTCCTCTACCAATGATAGTCCGCGTCTGCTGATCCTGTATGAGAAAAGAAGAAGAAGTAAATGTCACGGAGTAATTAGAATCAGTAGTAAGGCGACCAACAGAGTAAATTGAAAGGAGAGCCCGGAACATGTAGAGCCGAGCGCAGGAGGAGAGAAGGGGTGAGAGAAATATCAGCACATCCAGAGACTGGAACCGATGCCCCATTAGCGACAGTAATGTACTTCGGGTGAGGTGAAGACAAGTACTGAGGTGGCCTAACAGAGGTGATATGATGAGTGGCACCAGAATCAAGGATCCAGCGCGTGCCAGAGGATAGGCAGGCGATACCTTCATTGGAGATAGAGGCAGCAGAGGCAACTGAGGCAGGCGGACGGCTGAGCAAGCCATGAAGATGCTGGAGCTGAAGACGAACCTCGTCGAGATCAGTACGAGAGGAGGCAGAGTCGGTAGTAGCAGCAGAGGCTTGCGGACGAGGAGGTCGGTCATGTTTGCGATAGCAGGTGGCCTCAAGATGGCCATCTTTACCGTAGAACGAGCATTTAGGCCTAGACCGGCCACCTCGACCCCGGCCGCGAGAGTCAGAGCGGCCACCACGGGCAGAAAGGGGAAGAGGCAATAAGGGAGCTGGTGCCTGTTGAACAAGGGCCGGAGAACGAAGTCCGGGAACATCCGGAGGCGGGGAGACTTTGAGAAGCATTGAGCACACATCGGAAAAAGATGGTGTAACGGCAGAGGAGAGGATGTGAGCCCGGACACTGTGAAGATGAGGTGGTACCCGGGCCATCATCATGGCGATACCCACAGCTTCCTTTTAGGTACGTTGAGCAGCGAGATCTAAAGTGGGAGGCTGATGGTGGATCCAAGCCTCAACCAGAGACCGGGCCTGAGCAACAAAGGATGTCAGGTCGGTTGCGCCACTGCTATCAAGGGCCTGGAGAGCAGTGATGATATCATATAGATGGTGGAGACTATCCTTGCCAGAGTAGAGGGTGTGTAGCTCATCCCACATGCCTTTGGCCGTCTCATGATACATGGCCAGGCGATAAGATTCGCCATCAAGAGAGTTGAGAAGCCAAGTCTGCACACGCCCATCATTGCGTAACCATTCCTCAGTAGGGATACCGATAACAGTCTGAGTCAAGTGATGAAGGAACCCCTTTGACTGAAGGACACGGCGAACCGAGTGTGCCCATTCCACAAAGTTTTTCTTGCCAGTGAGCGAAATTGTAGTGATCCGAAGCTCGTCGCGGACTTCCTGGAGAGAGGCCGGGCGTTCAGGAGGAGGAACTGTCGTGCCGACTGAGTCCGCAGATGTAGACATGGGGGCGACCTGGATGAGGTCGCGGCGAGCTGGAGGAGGCCGCGGCGAGCTGGAGGAGGCCGCGGCGAGCTGGAGGAGACCGCGGCGGACTGGAGGCGGCAGCTAGAGGAAGCGGAAAGACAGCGGACTGGATGAGGTCGTGGCGAGCTGGGGAGGTCGCGGCGAGCTGGAGGAGACCGCGGCGGACTGGAGGGGGCAGCGGCGGACTGGAGGAGGCCGCGGTGAGCACAGACGCTCAGCAAGGAGCGGGCAGAGAGAGGCCGCGGCGGATTGAAGAGGCCGAGGCGGACAGGATCAGATCGCGGCGGGCTGGATCAGACCGCGGCGGACTGGAGCGAGCTGAGAAGAGAGGACAAGTCGGGGAAGCAAGAGAGCGACCGCAGCGAGCTGGACCAGTCCGCAAGACTGAAAGAACGCAGAGGCGAGCCCGCGGCGGACAGGGAAAAGAACTTGGCCGCCTGAAGAGGAAGGAGAGCAGCCGCAAGCAGGGGAGAAGTGCGGACAGAAGGAGGCCGTTGCGCTTATAGAGGACGAAGGAGACCAAGAAGAGGAGGCGAATACTGAGTTCGCAGCGGACAGAAGGAGACCGAGGGATCGAGGTCGCCGAGGTCGCGCCGGACAAGGAGAGGCCGCAGCGGACTAGGGGAAGCAGTGGACCCCACAGGATGGCTATAAAGAGGGGGCCAGAGGAGGAGGGAAGAGGAGGGAAGAGAAGTGGTTCCACGGGAGGAGAGGAAGCGGTCTGGACAATGGAGGCCGCAGGTGTGATGCGACTAGAAGTTGCGGACACACACACGCAGGCCGCAGGGCGGACAGGAAAGGGAGTCCGCAGGAGTCCGCAACCTGGCTCTGATACCATGTAGAAATGGAGAAAGCCAACCTTGTATATATGTCCACTTGGTACAAATACAAAGAATGAGTACATATATATAGATGAGAGAAAGAGAGAGAAGAGTCCTATACACAATGTGGGACTAAAGAGAGGAGAGAAAAACAATAAATGCTATACAAATGGGCCTAGTTTAAGTGGGCTTTTCCAACAATGTTCATTGTTTCCTTCCCCCTTTTGCAACCCCAGAACAACAATTACCTTTCTCAGATTCAACAACCTGCATCCTTTCCCCTTCAAAAACTTCACCAACACTCCTCCCCTCCCAATCTAGTAAATATGTGACCATGCCTACCCTATTTCAATAACTTGCAGCCCAATTCCTCACTGCAAGTCTCGAAATCCGCAATCAAATTCACCCCAACAGTATCCAACAACCACTATTTGTCCTCCGCCGGATCTCTAGTGCTTTGTGAGCATGAATTTAATGTGTTGTTTTATTTTCTAAGTTAAATATTGGAGGATATTATATATTTGCTTGTGTATTTGTGATTGCTAGTGTCGTTTTTTTCTTTTCTTTTAGCCATATAACATGTATTCGTGCAATTAGTGGTAGAACACCATCCGTGCGGAGAAAGTGCGTGACATAAATCGTCATTCGTGTGCTTGAAATTTTAGATTCACATAGCGCAAATTTGCCCAACTTTCATAATTATAATTGCTAGCACTTGGTTCCGGTTAATTTAAAAATAATGCATCCATAATTTACACCGGTTCGTTCGGATTGATTGTGCGTACGCACATAGGATTGCATTAGAGTGTCGGCACAACCCCTCACTTCTCGTCCTGCGTCAACTTGGTATCATAGTTAGAATAGGGCTTACTTTAAAATACACGGGACTACATGTTATGTCACCCAATGTCTTATCATAGTGATCGTCACTACACTAATCCACAATTTGAGGAACCACCATCTATCTATGCTCGATCCAATAGAGAGGCGTCAGAGAGGTCTTCACATTATTATGACGATTATAGTCGTCCTTATCCCCGCACTCGAGTGGATCTAATTGATTTTTCAACAGTACTTTATGAGGGTGGAGTTGAGTATCGTTAAGTTCATCATTGCTACATGTCTCCTGTATTTGAGAAACCTGAGTTTGTATACACAACCACCACCGCACATTCGTAGGATTCACATCAACCCCCGAGTACGACATGATTATGTTATGGGCAACCATCTTGATGATCCTCAAGAATCCTATAGAGGTCACCTTCATCGAGGTAGCATCACATGTAGTGGCCTTCCTAGTGTTCCGAAAGCATACATGACGAAAGCAGAATTTCAGTAATGGGTTCTTAAGAGGTTTGATCAATTGGATGCATAATATGACGACATTCGAACTTACGTTGCTGCCATTGAGGGTCGGAAAGAGCACTCCACTTCCCAAAGCACGGAAACCTCCCCCACTCCACCTGATGTTCTCTTTAAGGAAAAATGGGCTCTCCTCCCAACACAGGATGTGTGTTATGAATCAGCCACCACGAGAGACCACTCCACTTAGAGAGTCTGCCCTCGACACCATACCTATTAACTTATTATTGAGTATAGACTTTTCCCACACTTCACCCGATGGCGCAACGAGCCACATCACGATCGGGAGCCGGGAGCCTGGTAGTGATCTTGTGGTAGCCACCTCACCCCTTTCGGGGAACACGACCCCTTATGATGGTTTGCTTCTAGAGGACCATTCCCCAGTTAACGGGTTCTTTCAGGTGAGTGACACGCTTATGAGTAATGAGACATCCACATCTCTCTCATTATTGCCCTTGATATTGATAGTGCTCCAGAGAGAGGATCTTGAGTGTAGCATCTAGTATGTAGGGTTCTCTATAAGAACACTTAAGTGTAGTTTCGATGTTTTGAGAGTTTGTCATCTGGTCACACGCACTCGTAATGAATTTTGGGCTGCACCTCCTGCTAACCAGCCAGATGAGTTCTTTCTCATGAGGGACACTCACCACACACTAGAGTCGCATCTTATTGTCGATGCCTACGATTTTCACTAAGGTGATCGTCGCATTTGCGATATTTTTTCATACGTCGCTCCTGGTGAGCCCCATGCTGTGTCGCATCCCCTTAGCAGACATGTCGCATCTAATGTGCTTCATTTGCCTCATCATTTGTATGAGAGTACTCCATATTCGTTTGGAATCTACGTTAGTACTCGACAGTCGACGCATATGAGACAAATATTACTATACCCTTCCCAGTAAACCCCTTAATGGGTCAGATGTTGGACCACCGCTCATCTGGGATATATCTACCATTAGTAGGACAGTCGAGTTTGAGGGTGCGTTCACTGACTCGTTGATCTTATATCTTACTATTCGCACTTCCAGAGACAGTTCGCACAATACATTGACACATTCTATTACTGATGTCTCTGATGTTCATTTGAATTTTGATCGCGCCCTCGACGAATTCATTTATACCTCACCTGTTTATTCACACTTAGTGCATGATTCATTCGTGTTGCATGATTCATACATGTTATATCGTTTGCATCATTTGCATGAAATGCATGAATCCATCAGGAAAAAAAAAACTACTAGTAATATTGAATTATATAAGATACGGGCAGATATACAAAGACGTGAGCAACATTTTCGGGTGTGCGAACATGTCATGGTCAGATTTTGCAAGGAGGGACTCTAAAAAGGAGTCACTACTAAACTACAACTAAAGTGAATGAGTCCTTATAGGGTTATAAAAAAAGTTGGAACAAGTGCCTACGAGATCGATTTCCCTGCAGATATAGGTATTTATCTTGTATTTAATACGAAAGATTTGACACATTACTTTGAGTCTCTCGAGCATAGGGACTCATACCTTGAGCCTCTTCTTCCACCCTCCCAGTTACAGCTTGACACTTCCCTTGATCACCTTGGACGAGCAACCGCAGAGTTGTCCTCACCTCCTATGATTCCACGGGTTTTTCTGGATCCACCAGCATGAGAGTTGAGAGCTGAGAGCATTACTGATATTGTGATGAATAAGTGTTCCACCACTACAGACGGTCCTTCTTGTCGTTACTTGGTGCAATGGAGTAGACACCTCACCATTGGCGATACTTGGATATTTATGATGGACATTGATAGACATACCCCCGATCTTCAACTATAGCTCATTCAATTTCATTCCTCAGAGATAGAATGTTTTTCACTCGGGGGGAATTGATAGGGATCGGTTTGACAATCTTGTTCGATGGAGATCGTACTACAACTTGGCGGGACCCGTTTTTGCATATTTTCCTGAGATGCATTGATCGGATCGGCGATCCGAGACCGTGAGAGCGTCATTTAACATTTTATATGTATTTTACTTTATTTGGGCTTGTATTTAATGTTTTAGGACACCGTAAGTAACAGAGGATCATAGTCGTTCACGATGGATGTCCAACAGCTCTCGTTATAAATAGGTGTGGGTGTTCTCATATTATCGCGGTGCAACGTCGCGAGATCCCGGGGTGCGACGCCCCGATTTATATCCCGCATTATTTGATTTTTCCTGTTTTAGTTTCTTAATTTTTCGTGAAGTTTTCCCGCCCACAATCTCATAAATCAGCAGTGATGCAACCTGTGGTGCATCTTTTTATTTTTTATTTTAATTTATCGTACCTGTATTTTTTTCTCTTGTCGCGCATGTTCGCGCGCTTAGTTGGAATATTATGTTTTGTCGCGCACGTTATTAGCGCCCAGGATGTTAATTTTGTATTGCGCATGCTTTTGCGCAATTTTTGTTTGGCTCGTTGATGTAACCGACCAACGAGACCGTAAATGCATGGGTCTGTTAATTAAGAGAAGGGTTAGCTTAGGACAAACTTTAATTTATTTAATTATTTTAATTTAAACAATTATAAGTTATGAAAACACCCACTGGAGTGAGCCCAATAAGCCCACTTCCCTTTGGCCCATTTCCCTAATTCCAATATTCATTTAGATGACTGTCAATAGCTTAAAAACCATATTCTCCCATATAAAACCAAACCCCTCCACTCCTTTGGGGGCGGCTGGAAAATGAGTTGAATGAACCAAGTTAGGTTTCATTCGGCTCCCTCCAGCGCAGCCAACCCGAACTCGTGCTTCAGTTCCTCGTTCATCGGCGGCGCCTCCTTCACGCGCCTGTCCTCCCGACGGAAGCCCTGAGCCGCACCTCCAGCATCCATCTCCTCCGACAAAGCCACTTTCCAGTTCTCTTTTCAGCGCCAAACTCCTCGCCTTAAGATCCTTGAGTTCCGACCAGCCCCGATGCCTTCCCCTCCCTCGACCGCTAGCAGCGCTGCCCCTGGATGCTCCACCGAGGTCTGGCGTTCCCTCCTCGGGCCGGCTCCTAGAAGATTGACGACTCTCCACGAAGTTCCGCCGCTCCAGAGGACTCCGCCAGACCCATTTCGCTTTGTCATCGTCTTCCACGGTGGTCCCGGCCTCCGGCAGCCTTGCTACCACCCCCTCCGACTGATTCGACACCTCTCCTGCCAGCCTCCAGCATTCCACCTGCTCCTTTCTGGACATCCCGAGCCCTGCAATCCCGACAGCTTCCTCCTACACCTTTAGGGGACTTGGAAGTCTCCGCCACTCTTCCCCGTGGAATACATCTCATCTTCTCGCTTGCGAACACTAGTAAATTTTATGCTTACATGTTGAAATGAATAGTAATTGTTAGAGCTTGCCCGACTAATTGCATCTCCTGTTATCGTTTGTTCTCATATTTGGAATATTTGTCACCTAATTGTGATGCTTGTGGATTTAATATTTGTGACGTTATCAAGCACGTGAGGTAGTCTTACATTCGCGAGCGACATCTAGGTCGTTTATTCGTTCAAAATAGCCCGCGAAATCCCCTCGCGCCAAATTATTTTTAAAAGATCTCAATTTTATAATTTGAAAAACTAAAGCCCTAGGTTTCAGGTTACATCAGTTTGGTGTGACTGCTGAGATATGTCATTCCTATTGCGGGATAGCCGAGCGTCGTTCGTTCAATGAGTTTTTAAGTTTTAAAAAAAAAATCGATGGAGTCAAGAGTCGGACACATCGAGGGAAGTTTAGGAGACATGGGTAAACGCATGAAAAAACTCATGACCGTTGTCACTGCACTCACTGTCTCCATGAGAGATACGAATCAAGTCCTGTTAGGGTTACGCACTTCGGTCAACAACTTGGAAGCACAATATCACTTAGGGGGGTCCCCCTGCAAACCCCCTACTCATGGACGACCTCCTACACCTCCACCACCAGAACCCCAACTAGCAAATCAAGATAATAGGAATCCCCCTAGGTGGGATGACAGTATTAAACTAAATGTTGGGGATTTTGAGGGCACAGTAGAGCCTGAGGTGTGTCTTGATTGGTGCGAACGAATTGAGCAATTCCTCGGCTGGAGGCGCACACCTGCCCACCAACAGGTGGAGTATGCTACCCTGAAGCTGAAGGGCCCCTCACTCACATGGTGGGGGCAAGTCAAACGGATGTGATACACTATGGGACAACCACCTATCACGATCTGGGCTGAGTTCAAAGCTCAACTCAAGAGGAGGTGCGTCCCCGCTGATTTTATGCAGACCTTGTATGGCAGGTACCACAACCTACGACAAGACAAGCAAACCATCGACGAGTACACAAACGAGTTCCTGGTCCTCCAGTCACGTTTAGATCTGAAGGACGAAGGCCACATGGTTGTGGCCCATTATCTGAATGGGCTACGGTACGTGATACGAGACCAGTTAGAGCTATGATTTCCGGAACCTGGGAGAGATCTTCAGTAGGGCACACCGAGTGGAAGCTCTTCAGAAGAGGACATCTGGTCAGAGGTCTACTGATGGAGCTAGGTCTACTGATAGACACACTTCGAGCACCACCACTACTACAGTCACATCTGCTACTACTGATTCCCCACCTCTTACCATTACTGGTTCCCCGACTCTACACCATGTCCCGTCCCGGGGTAAGGAGCCCATAGGAGCCCGACCCCACACTGGAGTGTTTCGATGCTTCAAGTGTATGGAGCTTGGGCATAAATCTTGTACAACCTCATATTCGCTGAGTCAGACCAGGAGGCACCAACGGTCACAATTAGGCTACCCAGAGAAGCTCCCGCTCTGAAGGTCTCGGTCTCGCCCATAAGTTCGGCGGGAACGCTTGCGCTTGCGCCAAGCTCCTGCCTTGGAGGAGCTCTCGCCTATAATCGGACGAGAGCGCTTGCGCCAGACTCTCGGCAGGAGGGCTCTCGGCTCAGAGTTCTCGCCGAATGGGGATCAGGGCCCGGGGTAAAATGACCTAATTATCCTCGGGTAAAATTACCCTTGTACCCTCCGGATAAACAGCGGGATTTGGCTATTGGCAGATCAACCAAGGGTATTTCAGTAATCTCAGGTCAGCAAGAGACTATAAATAGACCCATAAGGGCTCCTTAGAAGGCAAGCTTTCATAATCTTCCAATTTTCAGTGCTTTCTGAGGAGCTCCTAGCCCAGCTTTTGGCTTTGGAGGGGAAGCTCTCAGAGATCTTCCGGGTGTGAGGTGGGACCTCCCTGCTGAGGCTTTGGGTCAGTCTTAGGTCCTTTGAATCCAGTCGAGGGTCGAGGCTTGAGAGAAGTAGGTGTTGGCTGCACCCCTGTTTTGAACTCCCGTTGAGGTCATTTTTGGCTTCAACAGTTCTGGTGCGGTGAGCGTGGAAAGCAGCTGATACAGGAAAGCCTTAAGTTTTGTCCCATGGCTGGAGGTGAAGGTGAAGGGTCTGGTTCTGGAGGCTCCCCCACCCGGGGAGAGGAAGCGACGAGGAAGATGCTGGATGACTTTAGGCGAGAAGTCTTGCAAACCATCAGCTTGGCCTTCTCGGCCCGAAGCGAGCGGGCCACACCTCAGGTTCCGATAGAGGAGGTCCCGCTCTTGGGCGAGAACGCCCCTGGACAGCGCCCGGGGAAGGAGGTTCCGGCGGAGGCTGGCGAGAGAGACATGGCGGCGCGGGAGCTCTTCCCAGGCCAGAGCCAGTGCCCGGGCAAGGAGGCTTTGACAGATTTGGGCGAGAGGGAGGCGGCAGTGCGAGAGCTCTTCCCTGGGCACGGTCTCGCGGATCGGGCCAGCCAGCCGAGGCCGCGGGACGTGCCCTCTCGCCAGGCAGGAGGCGAGAGCCCGTTCAGCGAGCTCATCATCTCAGCTCCGGTATCGGAGGGGTTCCGGGAGCCTGACATGTCCTATTACTCAGGAAAGGATGACCCTGTACAGCACGTACAGTGGTTTGAAGATGTCGTTTCGATAAGGCAGATGACGGATGCCTTCAAGTGCCGGCTATTTGCCATCACGTTCAAGGAGAAGGCTCGGGACTGGTTCCACCAGTTGCCAGCAAGGTTAATCTACTGTTTTGAAGATCTGCAAAAAAGTTTCTTGTTGAGCTTCTCAACATCGAAGAAGCGGAAGAAGGAAGCGGAGTGCCTGTTTGCGGTGAGGCAGAAGCCAGATGAGACACTGGGTCACTATGTCGACTGGTTTCAGGAAGAGATCCTCCTGATCCAGGAGGTCCCAGGGTACGCGTTGATGCTCGCCTTTACTCTGGGGCTGAGGCCGGGATTTTTCAGTATGGAGTTGAAGAGAGTGCCCCCCCCCCCCCCCTCCCCCCCCCTCTCCTTTGAGGAGCTCATGGAGAGGGCGGCAAAAGAGATAGACTTCGAGAGAGCAAACCCAGCATTCGCCAGGAAGTTGGCCAGGCTGGCGGAGAATGATGTGAAGGAACCTGCAGCAGGAAGGCAGAAGGAGTCGAGGGAGAAGAGGGAGCAGAGAGAAGAAAGGAGGAGGGAAAAGCCCCGAAGGCAGGGGCAGCAACAGGGATGGGGGGCCCGGGAGCCGAACAACCGGTTGGGTTGCAGGCCTCAGGAGGGTCGCCCCCAGGGCCAAGGAGGAGGCTATCAGGGAAGAGATAATCTACGGGAAACCAGGAGGTTCGACCAACCGGCGTGGAGGCAGGAGCCAAGGGGTCGTGTCCCGCCGTCGCAAGAGGCCATGGAGGTGGGCAGAGGAAGAGGAGCGAGGAGAGGAGTTCGAGGAGCAGGGAGAAGAGGAGGAGGAGAAGGAAGAAGGGGTAGGGTGGCGTTGCTCTTTTGTGACTTCCACCAGGAGGAGGGTCACGCAACGGCCACCTGCCCTGAGTTCTTGGAGATGAGGGAAGCAAGAGGAGCAGTGAGGCAAGATCCGCCGGTTAGGATCGTGGAAGTACAGCAGGGGGAGATGGAGGATAGGTGTGAAGATCGGGTAGACGTGGGAACCCGGGGAGGAATCGGGGTGATCCACGGAGGAGTGGGGATCGAGGCAACTCGTAAGGGGAGCCTTCAAACCATGTACCGAAGGGGGGTCGCCTCTACCTCCCAGGCTCCCCCACCGGAAGAAAAGATCACCTTCTCGTCAGCGGACATGCCGGACTATGAAGATCCGTTATGTGACGCCCTGGTGATCCAGACGGCGGTGGAGAACTTCACGGTCTCAAGGATACAGGTGGATAACGGGAGCTCGGTAAATGTCATCTTCAAGAAGTCGAGATGAGGGTGGAAGGGAAAAGGATCTTGGCTTCGGATGGACCGCTGTTCGGGATCTCTGGAGAGAGTAAGGAAGTGGAAGGGGGAGTAGGGCTGCACGTGAAGTTGGGGGGCGTGTCACGGAACTGCAGGTTCGTGATCGTGGATGCCCCAAGCAGCTATAACGCCATCTTTGGGCGCCCCCTCATTAGCACATTTCGCTGCGTCCCCTCCTCGTTTCATCAGTGTCTCAAGTTCAACAATGGAGGGGTGCAGGTCAGGGTCAGAGGGGACACGAAGGTGGCAAGACAGTGCTACGTTACGGCAGTCAACACCATATCTTGGATAACAGAGGCGGCGGAGTTGGAGAGGGAGATGGCGGCGCATGAAGAGGTTGTCGGAGAAGAGGAGGTGAGCCTAGAGGAGGAGAGAGAGGTAGCTGAAAAGGAAGTCAGAGGGGAGGAGATTGAGGAGCAGCAGCGAGGAGATGTGCAGGAGGTCCAGAGGGACGAAGAGCAGGAGAGCCCGGAGGGGGCGATGGAGGTAGAAGAGCACGAAGCAGGAGCTGAGGGAGAAGGGGGGGATGACGTGTGTGAAGACCGGGTCGATGTCGGTCCCCGAGGTGGTATAGCTGTGATCCATGGTGGAGTGGGGGTTGAGGCCACTCGGAAGGCAAGCCTCTATGTCATGTACCGAAGGAGCGTCGCCTCAACCTCCCAGACCCCGCCCCCAGAGGAAAAGATCACCTTCTCAGTGAAGGACCTGCTGGATCATGAGGATCCGTTCTGCGATGCGCTGGTCATCCAGACGGCTATCGAAGGCTACACCGTCTCCCGGATCTTGGTTGACAACGGAAGCTCCGTCAACGTCGTTTTCAAGAAAGCGTTTGACGAGATGAAGGCTGAGCAAGCCTAAGTCTCCTCAGCAGCCTTGAATGCAATGCTTTGTTCTTTTCTTACTGGAGGAGGTGTTCTTTGCGCAGCTGCCTCTCTGGATTTTATCAGATGTTCATAGGACTTAAGCTTGCCTAAGAGAAAAGAACTTCTTATATGCAAGGCATCTGATGTTGCAGAGGGGCGTGGAAGTCGAGCAGCAGCAGGAGGGGCCGGAGGAGGCAATGGAGATCGAGGAAGAGGTAGGAAGGGAGGAGCTGGAGCTGGAGGAAGAAGCAAAGGTCGGCTGGGAACAGTCGCGGCTGGAACCGGCCGAAGAAGTAGTAGAGATGGAGGTCTTCACCAGCGCAGGACAGGTGCAGAGGGTGCGGGTCAGCGAGGGCTTGAGTCCCGAGGCCCGGGAGCGGGTGCGGGCCTGCATTCAAAGCAACATAGACATCTTCGCTTGGAGCGCGGCAGACATGCCAGGCATCGACGCGGACGTGGCCTGCCACCGCCTGAACCTTGACCCCCGCACTCGCCCCATACGCCAAAACATGAGAGCCATCGCCACCAAGCTGAAGGAGCTCATCCGCGAAGAGGTCAGGAAGCTCCTGGAGGCCGGCTTCATCTCAGAGATCCAGTATCCAGGCTGGATCTCCAATGTGGTAATGGTTAAGAAAGGGGGTGGTAAATGCAGAATGTGTATCGATTTCTCTTTATTAAATAAATCATGCCCTAAGGATTGCTACCCCTGCCTCGGATCGATGCGCTGGTTGATTGAGCCGTCGGTTTTTCTATTATGAGCTTTTTGGATGCTTTTTCATGTTATCACCAGATCCGGATGCACCCTCCCGATGTCAAGGATGTTTCCTTCATCACAAGGGAGGGGTGCTTCAGTTATAAAATGATGTCCTTTGGGTTGAAGAACGCAGGGGCTACATACCAACGCATGATGGATCGGGTCTTCCGAGATCAAAGGGGGAGAAACTTGGAGGTCTATGTCGACGACCTAATGATCAAGAGCAAGTGTGTGGATTCACACCTAAAGGATCTAGAAGAGACGTTCGCCACCCTGAGGAGGTTCAAGATGAGGCTGAACCCCTTGAAATGTGTCTTCGGGGCCAGCCGCGGGAAGTTCCTTGGGCACCTCTTGACTCTGGCAGGGGTGGAGCCTAACCCGGACAAGGTAAAGGTCATCCTGGATTTGGAATCACCTCTCGATGCTAAGGAGGTCCAACATTTGACAGGCAAGCTGGCGGGGCTGAGCAGGTTCCTCTCCAGGTCAGGAGACAAGTGTTCTTCATTCTTCAAGGTGCTGCGAGGGAACCAAAGGTTTGAGTGGACCGCCGAGTGCGAAGAAGCCTTCCAAGGTCTGAAGAGACAGCTCTCTCAGGCTCCTCTGCTTCAGAGCCCAAAAGAAGGGGAGGACCTGACCTTATACCTTAGAGTAGGAGCGGATGCGGTGAGCTCCGTCCTAGTAAGGGAAGAAGGAAAGAAGCAATTGTCAATCTACTACGCCAGTCGGATCTTGAAGAAGGCAGAGCTCTGTTACCCCATCCTTGAAAAGTTGGCTTACGCTTTAGTCATCTCTGCAAGGAAACTCCGGCCATACTTTCAAGCACACTCGGTTAGGGTGGTGATCGACCATCCTCTTCGCAAGATCTTTGAAGGGGTAGAGCACTCGGGAAGACTTGTCAAGTGGTTCATTGAACTAAACGAGTTCGACATCTCTTTTGTTCTGAGACTCTCCATCAAGGCGCAAGCGCTGGCGGACTTTCTGGCAGATTATGTTGTTGAATTCAAGAAGGGAGAGCAGCATCCGCAGGAAGCGTGGAAGATGATGGTTGATGGGGCCTCGGGAAAACATTCCCTCGGGGGAGGAGTGGTGCTGATAAGCCCCCATGGAGTCGCGATAGAGCAGGCGGTGGCTTACCATTTTCCGGTGACCAACAACCAAGCAGAGTATGAGGCCGTGATCGCCGGACTTCGCTTGGCAAAGGAGCTTGAGATTCAGGATGTGGAGGCCTTCACTGACTCAATGGTAGTAGCATCGCAGATCCGAGGAGAGTTTGAAGCTCGGGAACCTACCCTCATAAAATACCTCTCCAAAGTAAGGGCTATCATCGGTGGGTTCCGGTCATTCTCAATCCAGCATGTCCCCAGGGAGGAGAACGCGGCGCCGATCGATTGGCAAAGTTTGGGCCTCGGGGAGGAGGGACCCTGACTGAACTTTTTTGGCCAGCCATTGAGGAAGGGGAGTTGATGGAGGTAGGAAGGCGATCCTCGTGGGTGGACCAGTTGGTAACCTTCCTAACCACAGTCAAGCTGACAGAGGAGGTTAAAGATGCAAAGAGTTTCAGGCGCAAGGCAGCTCACTACCTGATGATAGAAGGGGGTTGCATCGTAAGATGTTGTCAGGGCTCCTAGCTAGATGTGTGACCGAAGAAGAGATCCCAAAGATCTTGGGATAGGTGCACTCGGGCGAGTGCGGCAGTCATTCTGGAGGTAGGATGTTGGAGGCAAGGGTGGTCAGGCAGGGGTACTTCTGTCCCACCCTAAGGAAGGATACCGCGGAGTTTGCAAGGTGTCAAAAGTGCCAGCTCTGCGCCCCCCTTCAGCTCTTGGCAGCTCAAAGACTCCGAAGCATCACGGCGTCGTGGCCGTTCGCTATCTGGGGAATGGATTTAGTCGGGCTTTTTCCTCCGGCTGGTGGGCAAAGGAGATTCCTCTTGGTCATGGTCGATTATTTCTCAAAGTAGCTGGAGGTTAAGGCCTTGGCCAAGGTCACCTCGCAAGTCATAAGGAACTTCATCTGGGGGGAGATCATATGCAGACACGGGCTGCCTCAAGCGATAGTGTCAGATAACGGTCCTCAGTTTGTCAGTGAAGAGTTCATCAGCTTCTGCACCCAATTGGGGATAGACCTCAGATTCGCCTCTGTCCACCACCCCCGGAGCAACGGACAGGTGGAAGCGGCAAACAAAATCATTGTAAACCTACTAAAAAAATAGGTGGAGAACTTAGAGGGAAATTGGGTGGAGCAGCTCCCCTCGGTCATGTGGGCCTTGCGAACGACCCCGAACACGGCCACCGGTGAGACCCCCTTCAAGTTTTCTCACGGGTGTGAGGCGGTCCTACCAGTGGAGTTCGAGGTTTGATCCCCGCGGGTCACAACCGCGGGAGAAGGAGAAGAGACTTGGAGGTTGGAGAATGAAGAGGGGCTACGCCTCTCGCTAGACATGGTGGAAGAACTGCGGGACGTGGCAGCTATCAGGCAAGAAGAAATCAAGCGGCGGATGACCAAGTATTTTGATAAGCATGTCAGGGTCAAGCAGTTTGTCGAAGGGGATCTGGTGCTGAGAAAGGTTGACGCAGCAGGAAGGTCGGCTCCCGTGGGCAAGCTCAACCCGAACTGGGAAGGGTCGTACATAGTGAAGGAAGTCCTTGGAACCGGAGGTTACTACCTCCAGGACGTGGAGGGGAGGACCTTAAGCCACACCTGGAGCGGCGATGACCTAAAACGCTTCTACCCATGAAATGGGAAGGATGTAATTATGTATCCAAAATTAAACTTATTATACTGCATCAGTTGTCTTGATTTTCCCTTGCCTATTGTGAAATTTTTATAATAGTACGTAATTATGTGTTTTGTAATACCACGGGCTCGGCTCGGCCCCAGGTAGACCCGCTGCGCAGGCTCTCATCTAGCTGACAGTTCCGCAGGCTCGCCTGTGGGGGATAGGTTTGGTTTGAGAACTTCATCGGCACCCCGAGCTCGGCTCGGCCCCAGGTAGACCCGCTACGCAGGCTCTCATCTAGCTGGCAATTCCGAAGGCTCGCCTGTGGGGGATAGGTTTGGTTTGAGAACTTCATCGGCACCCCGAGCTCGGCTCGGCCCCAGGTAGACCCGCTGCGCAGGCTCTCATCTAGCTGGCAGGTCTGAAGGCTCGCCTGTGGGGGATAGGTTTGGTTTGAGAACTTCATCGGCATCCCGAGCTCGGCTCGGCCCGAGGTAGACCCGCTGCGCAGGCTCTCATCTAGCTGTCAGGTCCGAAGGCTCGCCTGTGGGGGATAGGTTTGGTTTGAGAACTTCATCGGCACCCCGAGCTCGGCTCGGCCCCAGGTAGACCCGCTGCGCAGGCTCTCATCTAGCTGGCAGGTCCGAAGGCTCGCCTGTGGGGGATAGGTTTGGTTTGAGAACTTCATCGGCACCCCGAGCTCGGCTCGGCCCCAGGTAAACCCGCTGCGCAGGCTCTCATCTAGCTGGCAGGTCCGAAGGCTCTCCTGTGGGGGATAGGTTTGGTTTGAGAACTTCATCGGCACCCCGAGCTCGGCTCGGCCCCAGGTAGACCCGCTGTGCAGGCTCTCATCAAGCTGGAAGCTCCGAAGGCTCGCCTGTGGGGGATAGGTTTGGTTTGAGAACTTCATCGGCACCCCGAGCTCGGCTCGGCCCCAGGTAGACCCGCTGCGCAGGCTCTCATCTAGCTGGCAGGTCCGAAGGCTCGCCTGTGGGGGATAGGTTTGGTTTGAGAACTTCATCGGCACCCCGAGCTCGGCTCGGCCCCAGGTAGACCCGCTGCGCAGGCTCTCATCTAGCTGGCAGGTCCGAAGGCTTGCCTGTGGGGAATAGGTTTGGTTTGAGAACTTCATCGGCAACCCGAGCTCGACTCGGCCCCAGGTAGACCCGCTGCGCAGGCTCTCATCTAGCTGGCAGGTCCGAAGGCTCGTCTGTGGGGGATAGGTTTGAGAACTTCATCGGCACCACGATCGGCTCGGCCGCAGGTAGACCCGTTGTGCAGGCTCTCATCTAGCTGGCAGGTCCGAAGGCTCGCCTGGGGGGGATAGGTTTGGTTTGAGAACTTTATCGGCACCCCGAGCTCGGCTCGGCCACAGGTAGACCCGCTGCGCAGGCTCTCATCTAGCTGACAGGTCCGAAGGCTTGCCTGTGGGGGATAGGTTTGGTTTGAGAACCTCATCGGCACCCCGAGCTCGACTCGGCCCCAGGTAGACCCGCTGCGCAGGCTCTCATCTAGCTGGCAGGCCTGAAGGCTCACCTAGGGGAGGGAAGTTTTTGATCCTAGGAGACACTCCGACGCGGATGCTCTGAGCAAGGCAAGAAACGCACCTGTAACACGGAATGAAAAGAGGTAAAGAAGGCAGGAGAGGTCTCGGCCAGAATAGATCTCGGCGGGGAGGTCTCCGCCAAGGAGATCTCGCCGAAGGAAGTTCTTGGCGGAAGGCTCCTGACAAATTTTTCTTGGTCAGACAGCGAGAAGTGCTAGGTGAAAGCTTCGGACAATTTGCAGGGTAAAGAGGGACAGCCTCGTCTTAAAGGGCCCACGAGCGATGTTCCCGGCAGACGGTTTTCGGCAGAGCGCGGAAACGAAACGTCTAAGCCCAGGGCTCTTTCGGCAAGTTCCCTCCTATCCATCACTAAGGGAGACTACCCTAGGGGGGTCAGGGGCCTCGGCGAAAGCACGCTTGAGAAGCACTCGGCCACAACAATTATATCGAACGCATTTGCATTAAAGAGAATGGCATGAACACAAAATATTTACAATGTATTTTATATAGTTACAAGTCTAGAGCGTTCTCGCTCAGTACAACCAAAAGAAAAAAAAGGGGGAAAAGGGGGGCCCGTCAGGGAGACGCGTTGTACCCCTCAGAGCTCTCGCTTGAACTCCCGCTAGAGCTCTCGCCTGAGCTCTCCCCGGATGTCTCGCCACCCGCGACAGGGGATTTCGGGACATCCGAGGGCGGGGAATCGGGCGCGCCTGGGGGCTTCGGGACAGGCTTGAAGAGCCAGGGGACGAGCTGGCGAGCTGTGATGGTCTTGCCCCTCCCGTCCAGGCAGCCTACATCTCGCAGCGTCTCCAGGGTCAGCTTGACTGTAGCTTGCGCGTTGGCCTGGAGGAGCTTGTCGATGTCATGGACTGAATAGTAGCGGTTCTTCAACCTTTCGTCCAGTGGAGGGGGCGTATTCGCCTCCAGGCGCAGGATCTGGTCCCTCAGCAGGACATTCTCGTATCACGCCTGGGCCAGCTCCGCGCGAAGCGCCGCGGCCTGAGCGGAATCCTGTATAGCAAGAGGTTAGCATGAAAGGAAAAGAATGAAGTTGAAATCTGCAGTGGCGAGAGCGAGTGCTGTGAAAGATCTCGCTTACCTCTTCCGCCCGGCGCGAAGACAGTTGTTGCTTGGCGTCTGTCAGCTCCTTCTTCAAGGTAGCCGCCTGAGCCACCGCCTCCTCCCGGGCCTTGAACATGTCCTGGAAGTTGCGGTCGAAGGTGATACTCCGACGGGCGCACATGTGCGCAAGCTCAATCCCGCGCATCAGTGCCCGGGTGGAGTCATAGGCCAGGAGCATGGTGGTCATCTTGTCATAGACGCTGGCGTTCTCCCGGCTGTAGAGGTCATAGCCCAAGGAGAAGGCCTCGCTGGTGACCTCATCTCGCTCCGCCCAGCTGGGGAGAAGAGATGAGATTGAGACCCTGTTGGTGTCAGGGTCCCATTGAAGCAGCGGCTTGTTTTCCGCATCCAGTCACTTCGTGCCGAGACCAAAATTGTGGTGACCCCGCGGCACCTCTCCAGGCGGAGACTGAGCGGAGGTCTCGGCGGCGGCTCCCTCGCCACTTGCTCCACCGGGGGCCGGGGGGTTCTCGGCAGGAGCCTCGGCGTCACCCCTGGTAACTGCGATCTCACTGGCGGCCTGCAAGATCTCTTCGAAAGAGCGGCCAGCAGCGGAAGGTTGGGAGGACGGCACCGCCACGGCTTTACCCTTCTCGGCAGTTGTTATTTTGGGCCTCTTGAGCGGTGGGGGCAGAGGGACGCCGGGCTTTCGCTTCCCGGCGCCGGTTGAAGGAAGCGGGGCCGGCTCGTCCCGGCAAGCTTGAGTCGCGGCCTTCGCGAGAGCCAACGGGTCTCTCACAGATTGGCTCTCGGCAGCGTGAGCCTCGTTGAAGGGTTGGTGCAGGGGGATCTCGCGCTCTCCTGCGGAAGCGACAGTACTCAGTTCTAATCTTAAAAAGAAAGGGAATAGCAAGACAAAGGCGAGACCGTACCTTCACCCGGAGGCACGGGGAGGAGTGAATCGACGCCCTGCCGGAGGAATGGGACGTCGAAATCCTTGGTTCTGAAGAACTCAAGGAGGGCGCTCTCGCGCGAGCCCAAGGAGGGCGGCTTGTAAGTGGCGTCCTCGTATTGAATGGGCGCGAGAGGCACATTCCCGAAGTCGCCGGAAACGAAGATGAACTTCTCGCCCCAGTGGTGGTGCTTGTTGGCGAGACCGGTGGTCTTGAGCAGCTGCCCTGAAAATAAGACCACCCCTCCCTTGGCGCGGAAGGTGAACAGCTTCCGGAAGATAGGGAGGCTGAACTCGATCCTCTCGGATCGCATATAACAGATGAAGGCCACCAGGATCGCGACCGAGTTTGGATTCAACTGCGCGGGAACCACTCCATAGTACCGGAGGGCCTGGCGCATCTCGGGCCAGAGGGGGAGGCGGAAGCCCACCTCAAAGTGCTCGAGGGGGATGGCGAGCTCCCCCTCCCCCGTACTGTTTACTTTATCATGGTTGTCGGGGTTTCGCGCGGTGAAGCCGGCGGGAACGTAGCGAGTCTGGGTCTGTTGGAGCTCCTCCATGGTCAGGCTGTAGGAGGGGAACAGGTGTTTCTGGAAGGCTTCCGCGCAATTCGAACGTCCCTCGCTTCCGCCCGACATCGTGCTTGAGAGGTTGTGGGCGAGGTCTTCAGAAGAGAAGCGAGAGCGAGAACTGTGCGAGAATGGGAGGAGGAGGCGGAAGCAAGCGAGAGCTTTCGGCAAACCGCGAGAGCAACAAGAGAAGACACAGGACTCGGATCGGAGAAATAAATATGGTAGGTGGATTTCTCTATTTATAGAAAACCGTGATCATCATGACTATTCCCAAAAAGGCGGCGGGGGTACAGCTGTCACGCCCTAAGTCGGCGGCGCCTCGGTTTCCCGCCCAAAATTGACAGCGACTGACAAATCTGACTAGCGCAAACGTTTTGAGATGACACGCGACAAGTCAAACGAGCGGAAACAGGGTTACTCTCGCCGAGCGAGAGCTGAATAAAAAAAATGAAAATGATGATAATAATAATACAGACAATCAGGAGTTACTCTCGCCCAGCGAGAGCTCAATAAAAGGTAACAGTAATAATAGCAGAGTTATTAGCTACAGACTGATGAAAATAAATATGGGTACATTGGGGAAGGGGAAGGTCGGGGGCAAGAAGGGGCGAGATCTTGCGAATCAATAGGGTTCCCACCGCCATCGTCCTCGTTCCTGCTGCCTGGTCCTCGGTGGCGCCTGCGGGTTGAAGTAGGACGACAAGACGGTGCATCCTAGGTTGATCCGGCGAGACAGGTTTCGGATCCGCGCGATGCATCTTTCGGGAGAGGACCCGACGATAGGACCACCTAGCCGATCCGTCTCGCCGATGAAATAGTCCCGCTCCAGAGCCTCCAGCCTCTTCTCCACCGATTGGTGGAAATCTCTCGCCGCGGAGTCATGAGCCCGCTCCCGCCTGATAAGCTTCGACAGGACGGCGGCAACCTTCTTCCCCCGCCTTTTAGCGCTCTCGGCACTGGTCAGGATTTCCTCCATCTCGTCAGATGAAGGGAAAGGGGAGCTCTCACCATCCTCCCCCTCTCTGTCTTCGTCTTCTTCATCTTCTTCATCCTCTGCGTCAGCTCCCGACCGCGAGCCCGGATCCCCTGACAAAAGAATTACACAGTCATGGCGAGAGCTAAGAGATAATCGTGATAAACATACCGCATACCTGCAGTATGGCGAGAACCACCGGCCGACGAGAAGCCCCCCCCCCCCCCCCCACCCCTCAGTTCCCAAGAGGAGGTGGATCGATTTTCCTTTTCCCGGGGGGAAGATTGCGCGAGTGGTGATCCCGGCTTGGCCGGAAGGGGCGGGGGGAGGTCTCCTCTCCCACGGGATGGCTGGCATCCTGTGGAGCTGCGGAAGATTCAACAGTCATCCCTCCCGCCGGTAGGGAGGAATCAACCGCGGGGGCAGGCCGATTAACGACCCTTACTTCGTTCTCCCGGGTAGCGAGACCCGGCTGGGCGGAAGCTGGTGATGCGGGAAGACAATTCAGCGTTCTGAGACTTGAGTTAAGAGCGAGAGTGGAAAAGATACCTGCAGTTCTCGAGGAGTCAGGCGGAGGAGCGACCTCCGAGACCCGCGGTTGGTCCTCAGGAGGACGAGATGATGGGTCCAAGGGTTCCCGCGGGGACCTGACGTCGTCGGGAACCGTTTCCTACGAGACGTATCGCGTCAGCTACAAGTCCTCCCGCATAAGCAACTAGTGGTTTCAATGATTAGCGAGTTGGACATACCTTCTGCGGAGAGGGATCATCCGCGCGGCTTGGGGTCGGGGTAGGCGGGCTCCTGTTCTCGTGAGGCAGGTCCCGCTGGACTACCTTCGTCTTCTTCTTTTTCTTCTTTGGTTGAGAAGGCTCAGCGGCTGACGACTTTCTCGCCAGTCAGGGGGCAACCAAAGCGCAGTTAGCCTCGGCTCGCGCCCGCGCCGCATCGATGCGGTCTTGAAGATCCTGCGGCAGCGGTTTGTCGGCGCGCTTGGAATGCATCGCGAGAGGAGGCGAAAACTCAGGCGAAGAATGACGATTCGAGGGCAGAATTATGGTCGTCTATCAGCACATATATATAGCCACGGTACGGTCCACCAAAAGATTCCCTGATGTTGACACGTGCTCAGCAAATATTTACGGGTTGGATGTGTCTTTTCGAGCGCAGAGCTAGCTCAAAAAGAGCGGGGATTGTGTACAACCTCATATTCGCTGAGTCAGACCAGGAGGCACCAACGGTCACAATTAGGCTAGCCAGAGAAGCTCCCGCTCTGAAGAAGGTCTCGGTCTCGCCCATAAGTTCGGCGGGAACGCTTGCGCTTGCGCCAAGCTCCTGCCTTGGAGGAGCTCTCGCCTATAAGCGGACGAGACCGCTTGCGCCAGACTCTCAGCAGGAGGGCTCTCGACTCAGAGTTCTCGCCGAATGGGGCTCAGGGCCCGGGATAAAATGACCTAATTATCCTCGGGTAAAATTACCCCTGTACCCTCAGGATAAACAGCGGGATTTGGCTATTGGCAGATCAACCAAGGGTATTTCAGTAATCTCAGGTCAGCAAGAGGCTATAAATAGACCCATAAGGGCTCCTTAGAAGGCAAGCTTTCATAATCTTCCAATTTCCAGTGCTTTCTGAGAAGCTCCTAGCCCAGCTTTTGGCTTTGGAGGGGAAGCTCTCAGAGATCTTCAGGGTGTGAGGTGGGACCTCACTGCTGAGGCTTTGGGTCAGTCTTAGGTCCTTTCAATCCAGTCGAGTGTCGAGGCTTGAGAGAAGTAGGTGTTGGCTGCACCCATGTTTTGAACTCCCGTTGAGGTCATTTTTGACTTCAACAAATCTTCTGAGTGCCCGCGACGCCAGTTCGTTGCTGTGATTGATTCCACCTCCGGGGGTGAACCCGTGTATGTGGTCTTCCTTAGTGACCCCCAGCCTGAGCCCCTGCCCGAGGCTGATAGCGTCGTCGAGGTCGAGGGCGAGCAACCAGAGCAGCTAGTCTGTGTTCTTCACTCTAGTTTGGTTACCTCTAGCGAGATCACTGAGCATGATCCTCGGAGAAAGGAAATTTTCCACACTACCGCCCGCCTTCAGGAGCATTTATGCTCTATTACTATTGATAGCGGCAGTATGCAAAACTACGTGTCTCAGCGTATGGTGGAGAAGTTAGGACTTGTGATGCGCCCCTTAGAGCAGCCGTACCACCTAACCGGGGTTAGTAGTACTTTGACTATCCTCATTACTCATCGTTGTCAGGTCGAGTTCTCTATCGAGGATGTCTATCGAGATTCGGTACTATGCGACATCGCTCACATCGATGTCTGTCACATACTTCTAGGACGACCATGGCAGTATGACAGACATGTCATGCATGATAGTGTGAGGAACTTTCATTCTTTTGATCATCATGGGCGCAAGATTATTCTTCGTCCCCAGAAAAATGGTCTTGTTCCCAGAGCACTTGGGAGGTTCACAAGCCTCTACTTCGTCGTCCTTAGTCTCCACTTCACCACTCCTATTTAGTGCTATGTTTCATCTTGGGCCCTTGCTCCAGGAAGTGGCGTCTGATTCTCGAGAGTCATCTATCTCGGGTGCTCTGGAAGCACCACCTTTTATTGACTTCATATTTGACGAGCACGCGTTTAGTCCGCATCGTTTTCCCTTGGTGGTAGTCGAGCACATTGAGGCACCTCACCTCGATCGTTTGATGCTTGAGATTTTTTAGGTCGAGTCGTATGAGGAGAGTTGAGATGACCCATAAATTTTATACTCCTCATCGGGACACCCGTTTCCATGGAATTTTGTGGAAGATCTTGATGGAAATATTTGGGATCTGTTTAAAATTTTGTGACTCGAGTGGGATTTCATCGGGTGAAATCAAAGCGATGGACGATCCTGGTCTACCGGACGATCGTGAGTGTCTACCAAGCAAGAGTATGTTGCGTGAAGAATTATTGGTTCCACGGCTTGCTTCCATTTGTTTCACATTTTCACTCCCACCACTTGTTTGCTACACGCACTGCTCCTGTCATCCTCTGAAAGCTCTAATAATTATTATTTCTTTAAATGATTTGCATAAAATTTGGCTAAAGAATTACAAGTTTTGGGGGATGAAAGGTTACTTACAGGTTTTAGGTCGTAGCCACAGCACCAGCGGGACACCTATGCAGCTTCTCTCTGACCACCGTCTTGGACTTGATAGTGATTGGTGGCATTGCATTCTCGACGGAGTCGAGTTCTCTCAACCTCGGGGGAATTGATGCAACATGTGGTGCATCTTTTTATTTTTTATTTTTATTTATCGTGCCTGTATTTTTTCTCTTGTCGCGCATGTCTTCGCGCTTAGTTGAGATATTATGTTTTGTCGCGCACATTATTAGCGCCCTGGATGTTAATTTTATATCGCGCAGGCTTTCGCGCTATTTTTGTTTGGCTCGTTGGTGTGACCGGCCAACGAGACCCTAAATGCATAGCTTCGTTAATTAGGAGAACGGTTAGCTTAGGACAAGCTTTAATTTAATTAACTATTTTAATTTAAACAGTTATAAGTTATGAAAACGCCCACTTGGGTGAGCCCAATCAGCCCGCTTCCCTTTGGCCAATTTCCCTAATTCCTATATTCATTTAGATGATTGCCAATAGCTTAAAAACTTTATTCTCCCTTACAAAACCAAATCCCTCCACTCCTTTGGGGGCGGCTAGAAAATGAGTTGAATGAACCAAGTTAGGTTTCATTCGGCTCCCTCCAGCACAGCCAACCCGATTTCGTGCTCCAGTTCCTTGGTCACCGGCGATGCCTCCTTCACGCGCCTCTCATCACGACGGAAGCCCTGAGCAGAACCTTCAGCATCCATCTCCTCCGACAAAGCCACTTTCCAGTTCTCTTTTCAGAACTGAACTCCTCGCCTTAAGCTCCTTGAGTTCCGTCCAGCCCCGACGCCTTCCCCTCCCTCGACCGCTAGCAGCACCGCCCCTGGATGCTCCACTAAGGTCCGGCATTCCCTCCTCAGGTCGGCTCCTAGAAGATCGACGACTCTCCACAAAGTTCTGCCGCTCCAGAGGCCTACGCCAGACTCGTCTCGCTCCGTCATCGTCTTCCACGGTGGTCCCGGCCTCCGGCAACCCTGCTACCACACCCTCTGACTGATTTAACACCTCTCCTGCCAGCCTCCAGCATTCCACCTGCTCCTTTCTGTACATCCCGAGCCCTGCAGCCCCGACAGCTTCCTCCTACACCTTCAGGGGATTTGGAAGTCTCTGCCTCTCTTCCCCGTGGTATACTTCTCATCTCCAAGCTTGCGAACACTAGTAAATTTTATGTTTACATGTTGAAATGAATAGTAATTGTTAGAGCTTGCCCGGCTAATTGCATCTCTTGTTATCGTTTGTACTCATATTTGGAATATTTGCCACCTGATTGTGATGCTTGTGGATTTAGTATGTGACGTTATCACGCACGTATGGTTGCCTTACGTTCGCGAGCGACTTCTAGATTGTTTATTCGTTCAAAATAGCCCGCGAAATCCCCTCGTGCCAAATTATTTTTAAAAGATCTCAATTTTATAATTTGAAAAACTACAGCCCTAGGTTTCAGGTTACATCAAGCAGTTATCTCCTTCCCATACGCAAATAACTGCATGTCCATTCTACGTTGTCAGCAAAACCTCTTGTACGGTGCCTTCACGCCATTATCTGATGTATCCCCTTCCTCCTGGTCGAACGAGACCCTCTAGATTCATCCCTAGAAACCCCTTGCATCCCACGCAACTTCCATGTTCATCTTCCTCGCCGGAACTCGCAGCCACTTGCTCAATTCAGTCCACCATCGCAAGCTGCACTCACAGAAACCCTTTTGTTCATCTCCTCTTTCCTCGACAGATAATGATTCACCTTCTTCACCATCGACAGGGTCCTGCTCTTTTAGGCACTGCTTCTCCTCCGACAGCAATCGCCGCAAGTCACAGAAAACCTTCCCTTCCATGTCCATTGTGCTTCTTCCTCCCATCCCATTCCCTGTCGTGGATCCTCCAGCAAGCCGCAAAAAAGAAAATCCTTCTTATTCATCGTCTCCTTCCCCCTTTGCAACCCCATCACAACCATTACCTCTCTGAGATTCAACAACCAGCATCCTTTTCCCTTTAGAAACTCCACCATCACTCTTCCTCTCCCAATCCAGTCAACCTATAACCATCCCCACCCCATTTGAGCAACTAACAGCCATGTTCCTCAGTGCAAGTCTCTAAATTGGCAGTCAAATTCACCCCCACAGCAGCCAACCACCATTACTTGTCTGGCGTCGGATCTCTAGCGCTTTGTGAGTATTAATTTAATGTATTGTTTTAATTTCTAAGTTAAATATTGGAGGATATTACATATTTGCTTTGGTATTTGTGATTACTAGTGTCGTTTCTTTTCTTTTAGTTCAATAACACTTATTCGTGCAATTTGTGGTTGAACATCCTCCGTGCGGAGAAAGTGCTTGATATAATTTGTGCTTGAAATTTTAGTTTCACATTGTGTAAATTTGCCTAATATTCATAATTATTATTGCTAGAATTTGGTTCTGGTTATTTTAAAAAAAATGCATGCATTATTTACATTGGGTACGTTCGTGTTCATTGTGCACACTCACATAGGACAACATTAGCGTGTCGGCACAACCCTTCACGTCCTGTCCTACGCCATAAAACCCTAACCTCAAATAAAAAGAAAAATCTACATTAAAATCTGAACTTTTATTTTCCACCTAAAATAACACTCTCTAATACACAAGTCTTCAATTAAATATTTCAACAAAGACTCAATGAAAAAGAGCTAGCAAATCTACAAAGTAACCGCAAACACAATTAGCATATCAAAAAAAAAGATTAAGCACAGTTACAACAAGACAAACAACGAAGAATAAACTATGTAATCACAGAAGAAAAAAAGAAAAGAAAAGATAGCATCATTACAATGCCAACAACAACAACACTCAAATCTTTATCCCACTATAGTGGGGTCGGCTATATGGATCCTTTGTCGCCATTGAGCCTATCTTTCGTCATAATCTCACTAATGCCTAAGTACATCATGTCTTTCGTTATGGTTTCATTTCAAGTCTTTACTGGTCTACCCCTTCCTCGTTTAACATGCCTAGTGACTAGACTCTCACGTCTAACAGATGCCTTTAATGGTCTCCTTTGTACGTGTCCAAACCATCTTAGTTGAGATTCTCATATCTTCTCTGCAATTGGTGCTACTCCTATCTTATCACTGATATATTCATTCCTAATTTTATCTAGTCTCGTGTGTCCACACATCCACCTAAGCATTCTCATCTCCGCAACTCTCATTTTTTTGCTCATGTACACAATTCACTGCCCAACACTCAGAACCATAGAGCATCGCTGGTCTAATTGCAATACGGTAAAACTTGTCTTTACGTGTTAATGGTACTTTATGATCACATAAGATCTCTGACGCGCCTCTCCACTTCAACCAACCCTCTTGGATTCTATGTGTCACATTTTTATCAATACCTCCATCTTTTTGAACCATCAATCCAAGAAAAGATGGCATCATTGTTTTAACAAAAATATGAGCTACAAAACTGAATGTCATGAGTGACGTGTTACAGAGGCAGGACCAAATCAGGGGATGAGCACATGCACGTAGAGGGTCTACACACGTCATTAGGTGGAAACAACCTCATCGGGCAAGGACAAGGGTCTACCTTTTCTTCAACTTTTATCTTGCATTACTACTATATTTGTGTATTTACAAGTTTTCCCCGGGATGTGACGCCTTTATATTTGAATGTATACTACACAAAACACTCATGCTAGTGAATCTCATTTGACGGCTAGGGCCTAGCCAAGGAGTGTTCCATTGGAATTCCCCAATAATCCCCCCTTTCTCCTCATCCCCCCAAGACCAGCAGGCTACCCTAGCTTCTATAGGGAGCATGAACACCTCTGAATATCATGGGTGAATTGTGGCATGTATGGCCTCTTCACATCTAATGAGTAAACTTTAGCGAAGTCTACATGTCATGATGCCAATCATCACCATAGTACAATTTAGCAAACTTCTAAAGTTCTTCATTAAATATGCAATTATATCAAACATAGATCTCAACCTCCTTAAAAAGAAAGCATACATTTTAAAAGTGTTGACTTCATTTGCAAAGTGTGCTATAATAAAAAATCACACAGTAATTGCAAAGTAAAAGAGAACATAAAAGATAGGGACGAGGAAAGCAAATATAATATTACATTCCTGTAAAAACAGAAAAAAATAAATTTGGTTATGCAATAAAAATAAATTCAAAATACTGGCTAAATATGGCATTAAGCAGCCCACCAACCAATACATTAGGTAATCAACTTTATATAAATTTGTGATTAATCATGAAATCATGCTAGTATAAGGGACATGAAATCGAACTTTAAGAACAATGAGTGGCACGGATAAGATTTAAATACCTGTCCGCATGTCAAAAGAAGCAAGATCTCCAATGCCAGTCCCAACGTAAACGGTATGGCCATCCAGATCCTCTGTGACAACTCTAATTGGAGACTCTCGAAAATCAACAGATAGTACAGGCCTTCTTTGGGCAGAAATGTCATAAAGACGGACCTTCCAATACAGCAGACAAAAAATAGAATCGTTACTAGCTGAAAATATAAGTATTAAATCTCCAAAAACTAATAAATTCATAGATTAGTTAATAAAGTATGAAAGCTAAATAGAAGATTTTTTAAAAAAATCAAATCAAGTGTCAGTAACTCCATCTAGAAAATATTAACATATATGCATTCAAGACAAAGGACAACATCCACATCAAATTTGAGTCCTGAGCAGAAGATTAAACTTAATTATGATGCTAAGAATAATTATAGGTGAAAATTATAATTGGAATTTATAGAACTGGAAACATAAAGTATACGAGTCATTAGGATTACGAATGTAGCTCTTACAATTGCTTTTTGCGGGGAGATTATGCAAGAGGGAGCCAAAGTCGGCCGTACAGACGGGACATGAAGGACTCTCTGCTTCTATCAACTATCGGGTGTCTAAAATCCCTATCGGCCCCCGAAAGAACTGTTTTGAAAATGAATCTGAGCTTACTGTTTTTATAGGGAATCCAATAGACCCAATAGGATCCCCAGCAAAAACTGTTGAACCACTTCTGATTTCTATTTTTAGTGTAATTTTGTCATTTGTTTGGAGCCTTTTGCATTTTTCGCTTTTTGCGGATTGAATATTTGAGAAATGAGTTATAAGGACAAGCAATACATTTTCTCCTTGTGTTTTATCAATCTGATTCAAAGCTATTGATCTTGAGCGCCATTCCCCCTCACTTCTCTTTCATCCTTGCTTAAACATCCCCATCATCACCCGATAACTTGCAACACAAGATGAAAGCCCAACTATCATCACCAACAATCATTGCCACGTTCTTATCTTCTCTCTTTCCAAATTTGGGAAGACTAAAGGGGTTATGTGAAACAAAAAAATCTCAAGTGAGATGTTCGACCCAGTTCTATGTCAACAGTGGTCTCATGCCTATACCGGGGACAATAATAATTTGGTATTATACGCATTCCCAGGCCTCTCTTCCCTCCCTCAACTGATGTAGTCAGATGACCACATGTGGCTGTTTCACTGTTTGTGTTGTACATTTTTATTATGTGCATTTATTTTCATGCATTTTAGTTTTTTAAGTAGGGTAGTATATTCCCGATGATATGATTATCAAATTTATATTTCAAGAGTGCAAAAGTTTACAAGGGGTGCGATCTGTACACGAGTAACTGAGGAATTTTATATTTTAACATATTCATCTATAGATCATACCCCTGTAAATTATTTATCTCCCGAAATAAAATATGTTTATATTCAGTGGGTAAAAGTTTATGTGGAGTTCTTTTCCTTCATCAAATCTCGATCTTGAATTCTCTTTTAGTTGTCATGCTATGATTGATTGTAAAGCCTTCCACTAAATAAGGAGTGATCAATGAACTTCAAACTCATATATTTCACCTTTTTATCATTAAGCATTTCCACTCAAACAAGCAGACAAATTTTTCCTATCTACTTTAAATTCAATAGAATTAAACTTTCTCCAAATTTTCACTGTCATTTCTATTACCTTAATCATAAGTCCTGCCTTCTTGCACGACTTTAGAAATGGAGGTATTTCAAAAAGATATACTTCTATGGATTTAAGATGTTCCCCCGGCCTGACGTGAATTATTCAGAGAATGTCTCATAGTGAGTTTAGTATTTCCATTGGTTGCAGAAGCCTGTCTAATGTGGCTTGATTCCTCTCCATGTTCTTATTGGCACATACACATATGTGCCACTTATTTTACATGATGGAGGTTGCATTTTGACTTTAGTTCCCATGGTCTACCATGAGAATTTGTCAAGCTGATGGGTGATGCAGCTATTGTACACAAGATGCTTAGAATGTATTAAAATGCAAGATAATAGCGTGTGGTATGCAAAAACGTGAAAGTCAAACTATGGACAGCAATATGGTAGCTTAAATAAATTTTGTGGGATTTTTATTCTAAAATCCTAATACTTTGTCTAACCTGGTTTTAACACCAGTTGAAGCACTTGGAGTTACATCCAGATGATTATCTATGCAATGTAATGTATTTTAAATGCATTGTTGGAGTTATGAGTATTATCATATGATTCATATTAGTAGAGTCATTTAAGAGTGTTTTAGGTTAGTCTCACATCGTGTACGTGAGTTAGTGAGTCCATGTAAATCCTATATTGAGCCTCAATGAGGATGAATGAAATACAACTTCTACTTCATTTTCTTCGACTCGGATGATCTTTCCCGATCTTTCGCCTTTGTTCCTCACGGCCTCTAGGTTTATGTTGTATGTTGTTAGCGTGCCCTCATATTTCTTTGGATTGGTTGTGTTAGTACACGAATGATGTTGGTGTTCTAATCTCAGCGGGTTTTATCGTGTGGGACCATGTCGTGCGGAACTGTGTCGTGTGGGACAGTCCTTTGTACGGATTATCCCCAACGGATTATCCATGTTTGTCCGTTTGATGATTTGATCCACATCTTTTATTCTCTTTTGCATGATGTGAGTGTAGGTGATGTAGGTTGATCTTTCTATCCAGCGGGATGTATCGTGTGGGACTATCCCCAGTAACCCGTCAGTTGATTTCTTTATTGTGAGTCCACGTCGTGTGTGGGACCTGCGTCGTGTGTGGGACCTGCGTCGTGTGTGGGACCTGCGTCGTGTGTGAGTCTATGTCATGTGTGGCAATGTCCCCGACTTAATACCCGGGTTTGGATTCCCACCCCCCCCCCCCCCCCCGTGGCTTGTCTGTTGTTTTGTCCCGCATCGCCTACTTCCATTGTCGTTATTTTGATGTTCAAGCTAAAGGTTCCCCATTCTGCTTGAGGGGGAGTGGAGTTATGAGTATTATCGTATTAGTAGTCATTTAAGAGTGTTTTAGTTTAGTCTCACGTCGTGTATGTGAGTTAATGAATCCATGTAATTCCTACATTAAGCGTCTATGAGGATGAATGAAATACAACTTCTACTTCATTTTCTTTTCTTCCAACAACATTTAAATAAAAAAAGACATGACTCTAGACTTAGAACGTAAATTATTGAGCAACATGCACAAGGTTAGGAATTAAACTTACCGTAGCAGTGTTGGAACCAGCTTTCTGGTCCCTCCTAAAGTTCGAAACTAAGGATGCAGCCCACACGTACTCTTCTTGAACTACCCTCTCGACGTGAGTCGGAGACCTGGAAACAGACCGATGGGTCTCAGCTCGGAGGTCCCACCTCTTACCCGGAAGAAACTGAAGATCTTCCCCTCCCTAGCCAAGGCTGAGCTAGGTGCATGTGAGGAAGAAAGTGGAAAGGTTCAACAACAATTTCAGACACCTTATCGGTCTATTTATAGGCCTCTGAGTTTGATCTGCAAATATTCATTCCGAACCGACCTGAAATTACCAAAATACACTGCGTCGGGTCTGCCAACAGCCAAACTCTGCTGTTCTGAAGGGCTATATGCAGACCACCAGGGGTAAAAGTGTAAAATTATCTGGGGCAGAAGAGTAAAATCCCCCTTGGGGGTAAAAAGGTAAAAACATCTCTTCTCTCATGTGGCGAGTGGGGAAAATAACTGACGGGAGAGACGACCCCACCTGTCCGTCTCGCCGGCCTCTCGCCCTATAGGACATCTCGCCTCCTAGAGCCATCTCGCCCCCAGGGCGTCTCGCCTACTTCAGAGAACCCCCTATCTCGCCTCCTGCGGGTGGGCCTCCTGGTCCCACTCGCCTATCCAATTCGTCTTGGCAGCCTCCCCTTCTCGCTCCTTGAGCCACCTCTCGCGAGCCCAAGGTTGTACACAATCCCCGCTCTTTTTGAGGTTGCCCTAACCTCGGAAAGAAAAGTCCAACCGAGGCTCGCGACACTGGGATTCATTTATGAGAATCTTTGGTGGGCCCCCCTCTGGGGTCTATAAATATGAGATCCCACCTCCCCTTGGGGTGCCCCTTTTTATTTTCCTACATTTCTTCTACCCTCAACATGTCTCATAGCCAGAGTTTTCGCGAGCGTCTCGCGATGGTACGAAAGCAAAATAAAGCCAACATGGCCGCCCTGATCCCGGATCTGGGGTGCACCCCTTCCTCAGCCCCTTCATCCTCCCGCCTGAAGAAGGCAAAATACGTCTGCCCTCCCCTTTCGGTCGGCGCGACCTCCTCTGCGCCCTCGATAACTGATACTCCTCCCGCGTCCTCCGGGGGGGGGGGGGGGGGGGGGGGGGGGGACATGCAATCTCTTATTCCTCCTCTCGCCTTTCTTTTCCCTCATCATCTCACCTGTTCATCATGCTCTCTCAGGGAAACCTCGCCGATTCTCCTATGCCTGCAAATCCTCCCGAGGTTACCAACCAATCTTATCAGTGCACCGACTCGTCGGAGGAGTCCTCCCCCCCCCCATCACGCGGCAAGAGGACCTCTCACGATTTGTGGGGAACCCTCGCATCCCAAGTAAGAAAACTCATCATCCTTTGGTTTCACACCGATTCGCATTCTTTCACCTAGCCCATGCGAGATCACAGGGTTAATCTGTGTAATCCTGGCACATGGCCGCGAGATCATCCTTCATTACGATTTTTTGCTTTTTCTGCGCAGGCATCCAATTCGAATCGGACACTGAGCAAGCTCCCGCGCCTCCTCCCCTCTCGCCTCTTCCTCGGCCAGACGAGATCGAAGACTACTTGGGTGATCCAATGGGCACCCTGGAGTTGAAGCGACGGACAGCTAGGATGTTTCGCAAGTACACGCATATCATCCGCGAGATGGCACTGGAGAGCAGTCCTCTGACCGGCGCATAAACTGGCTGGAAACTGAGTGTACTCGCCTCTCTGCCGATATCGAGGCCGACACCGTAATGGATGGGACAGACCCCCGGGCTATCCTAAACGAGACGGACGAACATCTCTGTCTCGCGCGTCGTGGTTTAGTCGCCGTCCGCGCCTTTCATCTACCTGGCCGCCCTCCCTGCGCGGGAGGTCGGGGTAGCCGCTGGAAGTGGATCAAGAATTAAGCGACCCTGGCCCCGTCTCGCCTTCTTAATGCTCCCTTGTATCTTTATTACCACCAACTTTATTATGCTAACTATTAATTTGTTATATAAGTCCCCTTGGACAAGATGCTTCCCTCGCGCGGGATGAAATAATTTTTCATTATGATACTTTGTCTACCTGTCATGTCGTGGTGGGTTTTTCATCATTGCTGTGATTAGTTCATTTTTCAATTAATTAATCTGTCATGATGTTTTGGCTCATCGGAAAAGTCGTCGCGGCGCTTCCGCCTCTTGAGTTCTGGAGAGAGAGAGGGGGGAGAAGATGAACCGTCAGGTTGCCACTTCGGTTTCCGCCTTTTCGTTTTCCCGCTCAATCTCCTCTCTCTTCTCTATCTGCTATAAATACCCTTCTCCAGGATCTGAATACTTCCACGCCTGCTTTATTGTTCTTCGTTATTTTTTGTGATCAGAGCTCCTGCCTACTCCTCTTCTTGGCACCTCTCGCGTCCCGCTCTCCCTTCAAACTCTTCTCCTCTCCTATTTTTGCCTCCTCGTCGGCTATGGGAAAGAAGAGGGTAGAAGAAGGCGAGGGCCGCGACCGCTGCGGGAGGCGATTTGCAGACCATGATTTCCCTCTCGGCAGGCTACCAGAGGAAGAGTACACTTGCTTCACCAGCGAGTTTCTCGCTGATGGTTATCTGTCTCGCCCACCCAAAGTCGGCGAGTGTATCAATACCTTCTACCCCAACGAACTAGCCTTCCCCGTCTCGCACTTCGGGGCGGGTCTGAGACTCCCCCTCTGGCCGGAGGTTAAATTGGTCTTCAAATACTTCGAGGTTGTTCCCGCGCAGTTCAACCCCAACGCGATCTCGATGCTGGTCGCTTTCGCAAGTTACCTACGGCGAGAGCGTATTGAATTCAGCTTGACCATCTTTCGCAAGCTGTTCATTTACCATGCGAAAGACGACGGCGTTTCCTACTTTACAGGTCAAGGCCTGAAAGTGTGCGATATGCCAAACAAGAACCATCATTGGCTGACCCACTTCGTCTTCATTCGCGGGGACTTGGGAGGCGTCCCTCTCGCCCCGGTGTCACCTGCCGAAGTCTACTACGAAACTCCCAAGGTTGGGGGTGCCGAGAAGGCTCTCTGCGACTTCTTCGCAGGGAAAACTTCGAGGTCAACTTCCTCGGGCGAGACCTCGACTCGCTTCCTGCTGTCTTCCCCGATGAAGGTATACTCATGTCCCCTTAACATTGTATTCAACTTTTTGCTTTATGCTGACTATTAACCTGCTCAGGGGAGAGAACCATCCCTGTCCACCCCCCTTACCAGAACAACAGGGGTCTCGCCCTGGCGAGTATGGCGGCGGAGGCGGCAAAGGAGGCGCTGACCCCCACCCCAAAGAAAAGGCCTGGGGACGAGGATGCCGCTTCTCGACACAGCCCAAAGAAAAGGGTGAAGAAGACGGTGTCCTTTAAAAAATAGAAGAAAAAAGCCGCCCACAAAGAGAGGAAGGAGCTATCGGGGTCCCTGTCCCCTATCTCTGTAGAAACTCCCTCACCTCGCCAACTAGCCGTCTCGCCTACCCGCGAGACGGTCTTATCAGAACCAACTACCACCACCGCTGTCCAGCCCGCCGGGCTCCCCCCTCGCGAGGCTGGTTCTTCTAGCCGCCCGGCCCCCTCCTCGCACCCCAATTATAACATGGGGCCTGTAACGGATGACGCTGCCGGCGAGCCGGTACTCCTATGGGAGAAGGACGCCAACCGCGTTTCGGTCTCTACCCTCCTTCCCTCCTGGAAGGAGCAAGACCCTCCCACCAGCCACGCCTTCTCCCTTGGACATGGGCTATATGGAGGCCTCGGCACTGAGCCCGCGGATAATGAGGTGTCGCGGGACCTCATTCTGAAGAGCGCACATGCCCAGTTTCGCTCAATGGAGCTCTCCAACTGGGTATCGCGCCGCTTGGTCTTTAATAATAAGAAATGGAAAGAGGCGGAGGCCGGTCTCGCAGCGGAACGCGAGAAGTCCAACGACGTCGAGAAGCGGTTGGCCGTCGCCGACAACCTCCTAGCGCAAAGTCAGGGAGGTGTGGTAAGCTTCCTAACCGTTGCTTTGCCAGCCTCACTCGCTAGTCATTATGGTCTTTTATTGACTAATTCTTCCCGCAGGATGCCGAGACTGCCGACCGGATGCGCTCGCGCATTGAGGCACTGGAGGGAGAGAACAAGAGATTGAAAGCTGAAAACACCCGTCTCCGGGACAGCGCGGCACCCCCTCCAGATCCATTTCAAAGTTCCCCCTGGCTATTCCGTGGACGAGGTCGATGCCCTCTGCCGAGACTCCAACATCAAGACAGCGGAGCTCGTTCTCAAGATGATGAAGGAGCTGGGGGTGGTTCGGGACGATGCCGAGACGGTAACCGTCCGCGACCTGGTCCCCCCGTTATATGGGAAGACGGACGACAGTTCATCCTCCGGCGGCGAGGAGTAATGATGGCGACGATGTCCCGCCATATGCTCGTGACCGATTCTTTGACGGCACCGACTCAACGTGTTATTGTGATCGCCGCCGCAACATTACATTTGAAGACTCCGATGAACGATGCCGCGACAACTTCCGCCATATTCCGCCATCGATTGATGGCGCCGCCCCGCCACTGGTTGGAGACATTCGCCGCAACAATCAAGAAAAAGAAGATATCTGCCGCTACGATCTCCGCGCACGGCCATGTTTGTACGCATAGCTCTTGGGTTCAGCATTAATTAGTGTTTAAGTTATTGTTTAAGCTTATATTTTAGTTTACTGGTAGTATAAGTCTAATGTTTAATGTAGTTTAATCTTGCTGTTTGTTAAGGTTAGTTTAGGCATAGTTTAATTTAATTCTTAATTTAAAACAATATATATGTTAAGTTGTATGGGAGACGGCATTAGACAAGCAAAAAAAAAGAAAAAGGCCGTGAGCTTTCTCCCCTGAGGTTCGGCCCCATCACCATTCCCGCGCGCTGCGAGATTCAGCCGCCACCGCCCCTCCGCTTGGCGTGAGAGTCACCAAGCTTGGAGCCCGACGCCCTTGAAGATTCATCCCTAGCCGCCGCTCCTCTTGGTGCTGCCCCGCTGTCCGGCGATCTTCTCCCTCCTCCTGTGTGACTCCGAAGAAGGTGACTAGCGTCCTCCGTCTGGGGCGACTCCGACGGATCCGGTGGAAATGCGACTCTTCCACTAGTTATCTTATTGTGATTCTTCTATTGGGTTTTGGGTAATCTCTCCCCTTACATCTAATATGCTCATCTATATTTTGTGAGGAATGGTGGACTTGTGGATTCATATTATATGCTGAAATTTGATGAAGTTTGTGTTGTTTTAAATCTGAACTAAACGTATTTAATCGTCCGAATTTCTTCGTGTAACTTTGGATTAGGTAGACCTCTTGAACGCTTGCGAAATCGGGTGAATCAACCTTTGATTTTTCTTTTGATTTCAAGAGATTTGGTATACCATCGTGTTAATTTGTTTGAGGGCCGATTTGGACTTGTTTGAATCATTTCCTTTAGTTCGGATTATCTCCATTTGGGTTTGTGAATGAATGCAAGTAATATGAAAGTGTTAAGCTAAATTGTCTGAATCGGGTAGGTCCTTTTCGCTTGAGTGGATATTGGCAAATAGCCCTTGTCCAATCTTAAAAGGCTTCGCGACCCTTCGCTTGTGTGGTGATTACTTTTGTGCAATTAGAATGATTGTATTTGATGCGATAGCGTAGATCTAAGCGCAAGAGTGCGGATCACTAGCGATCGTACGTCTTCGGGCGATCGTATGTTTTCGGTGTTAATTTGTTGTTGAAACTCGCCAATTGCACGTCACGCGTTTGATAAAATGTCGCACTGACACGAATATCTGGTAATTGTGCGCAAGCGGTAACTCGTGTTGCATCAAGAAAGGAGGTGTCAGAGTCTGGGTCTTCTCCCCACCTCTTTTTTTGTCTTGCCCTGTACTCTCAAATATTTCAAATATTGAAATGTTTTCTGTGATAGTGGATTTTTCAAACAGCGAAGTGTTTTCTGTGATAGTGTTTCTTTTCTGTAATGAACCAAGAGAATTTTATTATAACCTCTCGCACTCCTTGCTATAATGCGTTTTACTCTGCCATTCCTCTTGATTAGTTATGCCAAAACGCTAATTCCTGGGTTTCTCCTCATCCCTGCCGCGCGCGAGATCATCTAACCCTTTTTTTTCGTCTCGCCGTGAGATCCACCCGGCGCTGCAAACCTTAGAGACCAAACCGCTCCCCATAATAGTCCTCTCATTTTCACGCGAGACCCGTGCCTTTGACAGTGGACAACAGCTCGTCGCGGGCGAGACCACCCATGTCGAGTGCCAGTCAAAGATGCTCTCCCTCCTTGGCCTCGTCTCCCATCCTTCCTTTCCTCGGGAATTTCCTACCAATTTTCTGATGTAAAAGGATGCCTTTCTTCGTAAGCCCTTATCACTTAACTTGTCTTCGAGTGAGCCCTCAGCCCTCCAAGCTAGGTGAGAGTCTGGTCAGCGGGTCTACTCGAGGTCTGCTCTCCAAACTATTTCCAACCACCGAGTGATCCTACAGCCCTGCCAGCTAGATGGGAGTCTGGTCAGCGGGTCTGCTCGGGGTCTCCTTTCCAAACCATCTTCAACCACCGAGTGAGCCTACAGCCCTGCCAGCTAGATGGGAGTCTGGTCAGCGGGTCTGCTCGGGGTCTCCTCTCCAAACCATCTCCAACCACCGAGTGAGCCTACAACCCTGTCAGCTAGATGGGAGTCTGGTCAGCGGGTCTGCTCGGGGTCTCCTCTTCAAACCATCTCCAACCACCGAGTGAGCCTACAACCCTGTCAGCTAGATGGGAGTCTGGTCAGCGGGTCTGCTCGGGGTCTCCTCCCCAAACCATTTCCAACCACCGAGTGAGCCTACAGCGCTGCCAGCTAGATGGGAGTCTGGTCAGCGGGTCTGCTCGGGGTCTCCTCTCCAAACCATCTCCAACCACCGAGTGAGCCTACAGCCCTGCCAGCTAGATGGGAGCCTGGTCGGCGGGTCTGCTCGTGGTCTCCTCTCCAAACCATCTTCAACCACCGAGTGAGCCTACAGCCCTGTCAGCTAGATGGGAGCCTGGTCAGCGGGTCTGCTCGGGGTCTCCTCTCCAAACCCTCTCCAACCACCGAGTGAGCCTACAGCCCTGCCAGCTACATGGGAGCCTGGTCAGCGGGTCTGCTCGGGGTCTCCTCTCCAAACCACCTCCAACCACCGAGTGAGCCAACAGCCCTGTCAGCTAGATGGGAGCCTGGTCAGCGGGTTTGCTCGGGGTCTCCTCCCCAAACCATCTCCAACCACCGAGTGAGCCTACGGCCCTGCCAGCTAGATGGGAGTCTAGTCAGCGGGTCTGCTCGCGGTCTCCTCTCCAACCTATCTCCAACCACCGAGTGAGCCTACAGCCTTGTCAGCTAGATGAAAATCTGGTCAGCAGGTCTGCTCGAGGTCTCCTCCCCAAACCATCTCCAACCACCGAGTGAGCCTACAGCCCTGCCAGCTAGATGGGAGTCTGGTCAGCGGGTCTGCTCGGGGTTTCCTCTCCAAACTATCTCCAACCACCGAGTGAGCCTACAGCCCTACCAGCTAGATGGGAGCCTGGTCAGCGGGTCTGCTCGGGGTCTCCTCCCCAAACCATCTCTAACCACCGAGTGAGCCTACAGCCCTGGCAGCTAGATGAGAGACTGGTCAGCGGGTCTGCTCGGGGTCTCCTCTCCAAACTATCTATAACCACCGAGTGAGCCTACAGCCCTGCCAGCTAGATGGGAGCCGGGTCAGCGGGTCTGCTCGGGGTCTCCTCCCCAAACCATCTCGAACCACCGAGTGAGCCTACAGCCATGCCAGCTAGATGGGAGCCTGGTCAGCGGGTCTGCTCGGGGTCTCCTCTCCAAACCACCTCCAACCACCGAGTGAGCCTACAGCCCTGCCAGCTAGATGCGAGTCTGGTTAGCGGGTCTGCTCGGGGTCTCCTTACCTCCATCTCACATTTGATGTCATGTTTGAAAGACACCTGCGATCTCACCATACCAAAAGGGCACATCAGAATTGCAAGCATGGTACAACAATAAAAAACGTAATGAACAAAAGGTGTTATGGGTAAAATCTCTTTAAATCATCATCACTTCGGGCGCAATCGAGGGATACCCCGTCCACATCCTGGAGGTGGTACCCGACCTCCTTTACTACAAAAGGACCCTCCCAATTGGGATTGAGCATCCCTACGGAGGCCCCTCTACCTGCTGCATCCACCTTTTTGAGGACCAAATTCATCTTCTCGAACTGCATGATCCTTATATGCTTGTCAAAATACCTCGCCATCCGGCGCTTGACCTCCTCTTGCCAGACCATTGCCAAATCTCTGAGCTCTTCCACGAGATCAAGAGAGAGTTTCTACTCTTCCTCGTTCTCCGCCCTCCATCCTTCGTCTCCTTCCTTTGCAACGGCTACTCTCGGTGATGTGACCTCAAACTCTATGGGTATGACAGCCTCCGAGCCATGAGAGAGCTTAAACGGGGTCTCTCCCGTGCCGGTGTTTGGTGTGGTTCTCAAGGCCCAGAGGACTGATGGGAGTTGTTCAACCCAACTTCCCCTCAGATTCTCCACTTTCTTCTTCAAAAGATTGACAATGATCTTGCTGGTTGCTTCCACCTACCCGTTACTTCGCGGATGATGAACAGAGGCAAAACGGAGATCTATTACCAAACGGATGCAGAAATCAACGAACTCCCTACTAGCAAATTGTGGTCCATTGTCCGTCACAATGGCCAGCGGTAACCCATGTTTGCAGATGATCTCTCCCCATACGAAATTCGTGACCACCTGCGATGTCACATTAGCCAACGCCTTCACCTCCAGCCATTTTGAAAAGTAGTCCACCAAGACTAGCAGAAATTTCCTTTGGCCACTTGCTTGGGGAAAAGGACCCACCAGATCTAGCCCCCATATAGTGAAGGGCCCGGGAGTTGTGATTGTCCGTAACCTCTGGGCTGGAAGGAGTTGGAGGGGGGCGAACTCCCGACATTTTTGACACTTTTTCGTGAACTCCTCTGCATCTTTCCTGAAGGTAGGCCAGAAGTACCCCTGCCTCAGCACTCTCCCTTCTAAAGTCCGGCTCCCCGAGTGAATCTCACATTCTCCCGAGTGAATCTCTTCCAAAACCTTTGGAACCTCCTCCTCTGACACACATCGAGCCAGCAAACCCGACAGTGTCTTGCGGTACAAAACTCCATCCTTTAGCAGGTAGTACGCCGATTTGTATCTGGTATGCTTCTTGTCGAGATCTCTCGCAGGCAGCTGCCCCGAGGTCAAAAAGGTGATGAAGGGGTCCATCCAAGACCCTTGTTGGCATATCTCCATGAGCTCCCCTTCTTCTGTGGATGGCCTGAAGAGCTCTGTCATTGTTCCTCCAGCCCGAGGGCCATACTTGGCGAGTTGGTCAGCCTGAGTGCTCTCCTCCCTCGGGACGTGCCGAATTGAAAAGCTTCGGAACTGCCCGATAATGTCCTTGACCTTCCCTAGGTACAGCTGGAGGGTGGGCTCCCTTGCCTCGAACTCCCCTTTGATCTAGCCCGCCACCACCATGGAGTCCGTCGAGACCTCAATGTCTTGTATGCCCAACTCCCGGGATAACCTGAGCCCTGCGATGATAGCCTCATATTCCGTCTGGTTGTTGGTGATCGTGAAGTGGATCTTCAAGGCCTGCTCAATCCTGGTCCCCTCTGGACTTACCAAGATCATTCCTCCTCCAAAGGAATTTCTTCCTGACGCTCCATCTACCATCATCTTCCAAGCCGCTCGGGGGGACGCTTCGGTTTCTTGGACCTCAACTACGTAGTCCACCAGGAAGTCAGCCACCGCTTGCGCCTTGATGGCAAGCCGAGGAATAAAAGCGAGGTCGAATTCACTGAGCTCTATCGACCACTTGGTCAGCCTCCCCGAATGCTCCACCCCCTCCAAGATGCAACGAAGGGGGTGATCCGTCACCACCTGAATAGAGTGAGCCTGAAAATATGGCCTAAGTTTCCTGGCTGATATGATGAGGGCAAATGCTAGCTTTTCTAGGATGGGGTATCCGAGCTCCGCCTTCTTTAGGATCCTGCTTACGTAATAGATCGGGAATTGCTTTTTTCCTTCCTCTCGTAGAAGAACTGAACTCACGGCCCGGTCCCCACTCCTAAATATACGAACAAGGTCTCCCCTTCCCTCGACCCCTGGAGCAGAGATGTCTAGGTGAGTTGCCGCTTTAGAGCCTGAAAAGCCTTCTCGCATTCGGGGGTCCATTCAAACTTCTTGCCTCCTCTTAACGTCCGGAAGAAAGGTGAACATTTCTCCCCGGCTCGAGAGAGAAACCTGCTTAGCCCGGCCAGCTTGCCGATGAGACGTTGAACCTCCTTGGCATTTCTAGGAGATTCCAGTTCTAGAATCGCCTTCACTTTATCGGGGTTGGGCTCCACTCCAGATGGGTGAGAAGATGCCCCAGGAACTTTCCTCTATTGGCTCCAAAAACACATTTTAGGGGGTTGAGTCTCATTTTATATTTTATCAAGCTCTCAAAGGTTGTCTCAAGGTCTAGGACATGAGATTCGAGGTAGAGAAAGAAGAACCCAGAGTCGATTTTTTTGATTAAGCAGAGGGCAGATGAGTCCCTAGCTTAGTATGTGGACAGATTCCAAGAGGAGATCTTGGACATACAGGAGGTGCCTGGATTCGCCCTCCAGATGGCCTTTACCGTGGGATTACGAGAAGGCTTCTTCAAAATGAGCCTTACCAGGAAGGCGCCATTGTCTTTTGAGGGGTTGATAGAGAAGGCGACAAAGGAAATAGCAATGGAGGCGGCCAATCCAGCTTTTGCAAAAAAGTTGGCGAGGCTTACGGAGGTAGAGTCGAGGGAGTCGGGAGGGAGACAGCAGGAAGTGAGGAGAAGGGAGGAGCCGAGGGCGCCGACATATCAGGAGTTGGGATAGAGGCAGCAGGGAGGCCCTGCCCAAGGACAAGGGAGAGGATTTCCCCATGGGGGGAGGAACCAGCAGGGAGGACCTGGAAGATTTCACCAGCAAGGGTGGGGGTACGGTCATAGACCACCCCTACCCCCTCTGCAGCAGGCCATGACAATCGGCCGAGGGAGAGGCAGAGGTCGGGAGAGAGGAAGAGGAACAGTGGCTGGGAGGAGAAACCCTCAGGAAGGAAGGCAGGGGGGGGAGGTGGCGTTGCCATATTGTGACTTCCATGAGGAGAAAGGGCATGCAACGGCTACCTGCCCAGATTTCTTGGAGATGAGGAGAACTAGAGGAGCAGGAGAGCAACAGAGGCCGGTGCGGATAGAAGAGGTGACGAGTACGGGAGAGGAGGACCGATGTGTATAGCGAACGGATGTGGGGGATCGAGGGGGAATTGGAGTTATCCATGGAGGGGTGGGGATAGAGGCTGCTCGGAAGGCGAGCCTTCATACTATTTATCGTCGAAGCGTAGCCTCGACATCACAATCCCCTCCCCCAGATGAGAAAATCACTTTTTTAAGAAAGGACATGCCAGACCATGAAGATCCCTTCTGTGACGCGCTGGTGATCCGGACCGCCATCGAGAACTTCACAGTGTCGCGGATCCTGGTGGACAATGGAAGCTCTGTGAATGTTATTTTCAAGAAGGCATTCAATGAGATGAGGGTGGAGGCCCGGAGGGTGCTGGCGGCGGATGGACCATTGTTTGGGTTCTCAGGAGAGAGGAAAGAAGTCGAGGGGGGAGTGGGACTTCAGGTAACCCTGTGGTGTTGTCCAGAAACTGCCGCTTTGTCATAGTGGATGCCCCCAGTAGTTACAACGCCATTTTTGGGCGCCCCTTGATCAGCGCTTTCAGATGTGTTCCATCATCGTTTCACCAGTGCCTGAAGCTAAACTCCGGAGGTACCCAAATCAAAGTGCGGGGGGATCCGAAGGCTGCCAGAGAGCGCTACGGGACGGCAGTAAACACCATCTCATGGCAGGGAGATGCAGAAGAGATGAAGAAGAGGATGGAACGATGGCAACAGGAGTTTGCTGGCGAAGTAGAGGAGAGAGAGGAAGAAGATGTTGGAGGAGAGGGATAAGTAGTGATGGATGGTGGCATTGCGGGGGAGCCAGAAATGGCAGGAAAGAAAGACGGAGAGAGGGGGATAGTAGAGGAGAGAGAGGAAGAAGAGGCTGAAGGAGAGGGAGAAGTAGTGATGGTTGGAGGCATTGCGGGGGAGCCAGAATTGGCAGGAGAAAAAGACAGAGAGAGGGGGATAATAGAGGAGAGAGGAAGAAGAGGTTGAAGGAGAGGGAGAAGTAGTGATGGTTGGTGGCATTGCGGGGGAACCAGAAATGGCGGGAGAGAAGAATGGAGAGGCGGAGGCGGAAAAGGAAGAGGAGTTAAAGGAAGATAGGAGGAGGAAAGAAAAGAGGAAGATGGAGGAAGCAGGAGGGTCGCCCGGTCGGGAAAAAGAAGAGCCTCACTTCTGGAAGGAGAGGACGCTAGCTAGCGGGAGATGGAGAAACTTGGGGAGGAAATGGTGGTGGCTGTCACGGAGGACGGAGCCAGAGAACAGGATGTGCTGGGAGAGCAAGAGGGAGAGGAGGTGCCATCAAGGTTGAAGGCGGCCGTGGAGGTACTCTAGATGGAGATCCGCACCAAGGAAGTAAAAGAGGAGAAGATAAAGGTCAGTGGCGAGCTCAACCCGGAACACCAAGAGAAGATCAAGGCCTGCGTGCAGAGAAACATTGACGTCTACGCATGGAGCGCCGCTGACATGCCCGGGGTCGATGCAGACGTAGCTTGCCACCGCCTCAACCTCGATCCCAACACTTGCCCAGTACAACAGAAGAAGAGGGTCATCGCCTCTAAGATGACCGGGGCTATTAGAGAGGAGGTAGAGAAGCTACTTAAGGCAGGGTTTGTGTTTGCCTGTAGGTATCCGAGGTGGATGAGCAATGTTGTAATGGTTAAAAAAGGGGAGGGTAGGTGGAGAATGCGTGTGGATTTCTCTTTTTTAAATAAAGCATGCCCTAAGAATTGTTACCCTCTGCCTCGGATCGACGCGTTGGTTGACTCAGCCGTCGGTTTCTCATTTATGAGTTTTTTAGATGTGTTTTCAGGATACCATCAGATACGCATGCACCCTCCGGACGTCAAGGACGTCACTTTCGTCACGGAGGATGAGTGCTTCTCTTTTAACATGATGCCCTTTGGGTTGAAAAATGCAGGAACAACCTACCAAAGAATGATGGATCGGATCTTTCGAGGGCAGAAAGGAAGGAATCTTGAGGTGTATGTGGATGACTTGATGATCAAAAGAAGGATGACTCATTGATTTTGGTGCTATTAGTCATATGACAGGGAATTCTCATCTTTTCTCTTATCTTGACAAGAGTAAACGGTTACCTCCGGTTCTTATTATTGATGGTTATCCGTCTCCGGTTTGTGTGTCTGGCACGGTGCATGTTATTCATTCTTTTCAGCTTCAGGACATTTTTTATGTCCCAAATTTTCCATGCAACCTTCTTTTTGTCACTGCTCTTTGCAAACAGTTGAATTGTGAAGCTATTTTTACTGCATTTACTTGTGTTTTTCAGATTTCTCACTCAAAGGAGACGATTGCTACTTGGACTGAAAGTTGTGGCTTGTTCTACCGTGATAATGCTTTTGCTTTTTCTGCCTCCTCTTTTTTACTTCAGTGACATCTTCTACTTGGGCATCCTCCTCCTCAGATTCTTTATCAGCTTCTGTCTGATTTACCTCGAGGAGATTCTTCTCTTAATTGTGAGGCTTGTTAATTTGACAAACATCACCGTTCTACTTTTCCCGCTAAGCGTGAGCGCAGTTCTTCTCGTCCTTTTGACCTTATTCCAAGGTTGTAGATGTCTGATGTCGGGTTCATGTCGGTTTGAGTTTGAAATGTCGTATGCCGGATTTCAGGGGATATATCATGGATATTTTACAATATCAGATTTTAATATCTAAATAAAAATAACAGCATTTATAAACACATTTTTTGTAAATAAGTAAAAATATACAGACAAATAACTATAGCAATGTACAAGCAAATAAGTATTTATAATATTTTCTTTGAAATAATTTTGAAAGATAAAGGCGAAGCTCATGTAATTATGAAAAGTTGGAGGGGAGTTTTTCATTGCTATTGCAAAAATGACTATAGCAGAAGTTAACAAAATAATGTTAACATAAGTTAGAAGTACACAAGAGAAACAAAAATCACTGCGGATTTACACAAGTAAAGATATAAACTTAGCTATTGCAAGAAAAAAACCTAATTATAGCATAAGTAAGAAACTTACAGAAAGACATAAATTTAGGGTAAAGTGAGAAATGTCGAATGCGTGAAATGAACTCATGAAGTAGGAAAATACGGGTCCCGTGAACTTTGTTTTTTATATATTAAATATAATAACCGAAATATCAGGTTAAAGATATATCGATATCTCGGGATATATCGACGTTTTTTTACAAAACGATATTTTTGTCAACAAATCAGTTTTGTTGTGGTTTACACCCAAAACTTTTATGTCGGCCGACATGTCGGACATGTCGGCCGACATCTACAACACTGCCTTGTTCATTTAGATTTTGGGGTCCTGCTCCCCTTCGTACTATTGATAGGAGTAGTTTGTATTTTGTTATCTTTATTGTTGATTTCTCGCGGTGTACATGGTTACATTTGTTACAAGAACGCTCTGAAATTTTTTTGTTTTTTCTGCGTTCTATAATGAAATTCGTACACAATTTGATACCCCTATTAAAATTCTTCGCACTGATAATGTACGGAGTATCTTAGTCATCCATTCACATTGTTTTGTTTGTATCATGACATTGGCTATCAAACTACTTGTCTTTACACTTCTCAACAGGATGACGTTGCTGAACGTAAAAATCGTCATTTTCTGGATGTGGCTCGTAGCCTTTTCACTCATATGAGTGTTTCTTGCTCTTACTGGAGTCAGACGATATACCCATTAAAGTATGACAATATCTAGAGAATGAAAAAATTGGTGTCTTACATATTTTTTCAATAAGATATTGAAGTCAAAGATGATACCAGATCAATGGAGAGAAAGTATCTTGGTGCCTTTGTATAAGAACAAATGAGATATACAAAATTGTTTTAATCACAATTAAATTAAATTGACGAGTCATGCTATAAAATTATGTGAACGAGTAATAGAAAAAAGAATAAGACGAGAGGCTAATATCTTGGAGAATCATTTTGGATTCATGCCTCGGTGGTTTATCATGGAAGCTATACATCTCTTGAGAAGACTCATTGACAACTAGCGAGAAAGCAAACAAGATTTGCATATGCTGTTTATCGACCTTGAGGAGACTTATGACAGAGTTCCAAGAGAGATCTTATGAAGAGTCTTAAAAAAGAAAGATTTAAATGTATCATACATTGACATAATCTAAGATATGTATACAAATTCAGTGACAAGGGTGAGGACATCTGGAGGATTAACACATGAGTTTTCTATCAATGTTGGCTTACATCAATGTTCAACTTTAAGCCCTTATCTCTTTACCCTAATCTTAGATGAGCTCACCGGACATATCCAACAAGCAATACCTTGGTGTTTATTATTTGCGAATGATTTTATTTTGGTCCCCTAGAGCTTCAGCCAACTACTTACTACTCCTTTACCGAGTGATGTCCTTTCATTATTATTTTAAATTGTCGTCTGTGTAATGTAGGGTAGTTAACCTCTTCCTGAGGGAGATTTTGTTTGTGGTTATATTTATTGCTTCAGAGTTAAACTTATTCTGTTCATGTATTTTTATTATTCTAGTTCTTATTGATTGCTTGCAAGTTTGCTTGTTTTCAAATGTGTTGTGCTGCTTGTACAACCTTGGGCTCGCGAGAGGTGGCTCAAGGAGTGAGAAGGGGAGGCTGGCGAGACGAATTAGATAGGCGAGTGGGACCAGGAGGCCCACCCGCACGAGGCGAGATAGGGGGTTCTCTGAAGTAGGCGAGACGCCCTGGGGGGCGAGATGGCTCTAGGAGGCGAGATGGCCTATAGAGCGAGAGGCCGGCGAGACGGACAGGTGGGGTCGTCTCGCCCGTCAGTTATTTTCCCCACTCGCCACATGGGAGAATATATGCTTTTACCTTTTACCCACAAGAGGGATTTTACTTTTCTGCCCCAGGTAATTTTACACTTTTACCCCTGGTGGTCTGCATATAGCCCTTCAGAACAGCGGAGTTTGGCTGTTGGCAGACCCGACCCAGGGTATTTTGATAATTTCAGGTCGGTTCGGAATGGATATTTACAGATCAAACTCAGAGGCCTATAAATAGACCGATAAGGTGCCTGAAATTGTTGTTGAACCTTTCCACTTTCTTCCTCACATGCACCTAGCTCAGCCTTGGCTAGGGAGGGGAAGATCTTCAGTTTCTTCCGGATAAGAGGTGGGACCTCCGAGCTGAGACCCATCGGTCTGTTCCAGGTCTCCGACTCACGTCGAGAGGGTAGTTCAAGAAGAGTACGTGTGGGCTGCATCCTTTATTTCGAACTTTAGGAGGGACCAGAAAGCTGGTTCCAACATTTTTTAGTGCGGTGAGCGTGGACCGCAGCCCTCATAGAAGAATCTTGAGCAACCACATGGCGAGAGGTCACGAAGAAGGAGAAGGAGAGGGGTCGGATAACCCGGGAGGATTTGTCGGAAGAGAAGAGTTCATGGCGTCAATCAAGGGCATCATGGACTTGTTGCAAAGGATCTCGCCACAGGGAGATTGTTCAACCCCACTGCCTCAAGTGCCCGCTCTCGCACCGCAAGAAGAACTCGTCTCGGCGCGAGTGGGAAAAGATGCCCCGGGGAGGAGGCCGAAAAAGGAGGTGATGGTGGAAGGGAACAAGAGAGACATGGCGGGAAGGGAGTTGTTCCCAAGCTCGGCGAGTGCCGTCACGCCAGGAGAGGTTGCCGCACGAGTAGGGGCGGCGAGACTGGTGGCGAGAGGGTCGCCTTTTTGCGAGTTGATCCTGTCGGCCCCCGTACTAGAAGTGTTTCGGGAGCCCAAGATGAACTATTATGTGGGGAAGGATGATCCCCTCCATCACTTGCAGTGGTTCGAGGACGCGGTTTCGATCAGGCCCATGCCGGATGCGTTCAAGTGCCGTCCTTTTGCCATCACACTGAAGGACAAGGCTCGGGACTGGTTTCACCAGCTCCCAACTGGCTCGATATATTGCTTCGAGGACCTGAGTAGGAGCTTCCAGCTATGGTTCTCAACTTCGAAGACCTACCCGTAGTATCCAACTGAGCAGCACCATAAATAGCAAGAGAAGAAGTAGACTTTTTGGAGGAATCAACTGAACCAGGACGAAGGTGAGGATGTTTGGCCCAGCAACGATCAACCAAGTGACCAACTTTGCCACAATGAGAGCAAAGAAACCTAGAGTAACAGCGGCCACCAGTACGCCCCCCTAAAAGTCTTTATTTTCAAGGCAGCTTACAACCTCGGAGGGGTGAATAGGTTGTCTCACTGTTATTATTCTCTTTTTAATTTTATCTTTTCACACTAAATGTGTCGGTAGTAGTTTACATTCAAGAACCTGCACAAAGAAAACAACACAGAAAAGTACACACAGATTTATAGTGGTTCCCCAATTTTTGGGTACATCCACTCTCCACCCACCTTGTCAACTTCATGTTAGTCAAGGCACTTCTCCAAAACACTGCTCCTAAGAGCTTACACCTCAGATCCCTCAGAATATCTCAGTCTCCTCCAAGACCAATAACTCAGCCACACGGGTCTACAACTCAGTGATCAGTAGATCACCTACCTCAGGCCAAAGGCCCTACACTCGGGCTGTGAGGACAGCCCTACCTCAGATCCACTAAGGATCCTACCTCAGACCGAAAGATCCTACACTCAGAGAGTATTCCTCTCCTACAGCTCAGTGATCAATTGACCACCTACCTCAGACTTGAAATCAAGTCCTACAACTCAGATCAAGTTGGATCCTACAACTCAGAGAGCTACACTCTCCTACAACTCAGGCAATATTGCCCTACCTCAGGCTCAGAGAGCCCTACAACTCAGATCCAGTTGGATCCTACAGAGAGAAATAGATTTTTATCTATTACAGAGAGATTTCTCTGTGATATCCCCTTGAGCTGAGTTATCTTAGTCCAAACTTTTTTCACGGCTACAAGGATCTTGAGCTGGAAGTAACTGGCAGTAAAAACTGCTCTGCTTCCTCTTCCTTCCCAGGACAGAGTCAGCAACTTAGTTCTTTCTTCTTCTCAGCTTCAGAACTTGATTTGCAGAATCTTCTTCTTTGTTTCTGGTTCTTCCTTAGAAGGAAAACCTTCTGAACTTGCTAGTGCAGGTGGAGATGGCACCAGCTAACTGAACTTTATGGTTCTTGCAAAAAGGCTTCAAGCTTCTTCTCTGTAATAATGGCGAGGAAGAAGAAGTACGACTGCAACGTTTTGAAATTGATAAAGGTCTAAAAGTTGTTGTCGTCTTGCCCACTCTCTTCCTTTTGTAGTTCACCGATCAACGGCTCTAATAGATCAGTGGGGCCCACTTACCGCATCCAGCTGCACCTTGCTTTAACGGAATAAGACGTACAGTAGCTTAACGACAGAGTTTGTCGTGTTCTGTAGCTTCTCTGTACTTGATTTAAAATTAGTTGACTTTGTCGATTTTGCAGATTTTGCTGACGTCAGCACCTGTGAACTTAGTCAAAATCGAGCATTAGTAGAATAGGCGTTGAGTGAATGAGCTTCACTCAACGCCAAAGTACTTGGACAGAATTCTGTATATCTAGGCGTTGACAGCGTTGAGTGATTAAGCCTCACTCAACGCTTTATGTCTTAGCTTATTCTTCTGTCTTTTCTGCATGCTTGGCGTTGAGAGCGTTGAGTGAGCATTCCTCACTCAACACCTTGTCCCTTAACCATGCTTTTTGTACATTAGACGTTGAGAGCGTTGAGTGAGCTTGTCTCATTCAACGCTTTCTGTCTTAACTAATTTTCTGCTTTTTCAGCATCTTAAGCTTTGAGAGCGTTGAGTGAGCACGCATCACTAAACGCTTTTTGCTTTAGCCAGATTTTCTGAATCATGGCGTTGAGAGCGTTGACTGACTGAGCTATACTCAACGATTATGGAGCTATGGCGGTGAGTGAATGATCTTCACTCAACGTCTGTGGACTTGGCCACTTTTCTGCCCATTTTTTTCTTAGGCTCTTACAGCATTAGTCTTACTCACAGCCTTTTATTGTATGGCGTTGAGTGATTTGACTTCACTCAACGCCTTGAGTAAGTTGACTTCACTCAACGCCTGTGGACATAGCCACTTTCTCAGCTTGTCACTCCTTTGGCTTTGACTGTATATGCTCCACTCAGCGTTATAAGTCATCTGGCGTTGAGTGAGTAACTTTCACTCAACGCCTGTGGACTTGGACAGATTTCTGTTTATCCACATCTTAGGTAAGTTTTTACCTGACTTAACCACTTAAGCTATCTGTCCTATCAATGTTGTTAGGACATCCCTGCATGCATGAACTCAGACACACATCAAATACACTTTTATGTATATCATTGACAGTATTGACTTCACTCAAATCTACGACATTGAGGGTAATGGACCAAACAATCTCTTCCTATCTAAGTCAAAACTCTTAAGCAAATGATTCAATAATGAGTTAATGACATACATAACACTAAGCAGTATAAGAATTTTAAAAACATATAACTGGAGAATGATTTGTAGTTACCACACTTTACCACATCTCCTTGTCTGCAAGGTGAACATTACTATATCTGCTCCCCCTGAATTGTTGCAACCATTCTTGATCATGGTTACCACACTTCCTTGACTGCTCATCTTTTCCTCCCTCTTTTTGACTTCAGCAAATAGCTAGCAGGGTTCTGAATTGTTGGAACAGTGTTGGACATGCTCCCCCTCAACTGATGCATCATCTTGAACAGTCTTCATATTTCCGAAGAACAATTTCATCTGCAAAGTACAAAATAACTTGCAACAAAATGAGGAGCTACTGAAGTTATACCATGTTTAACATACCTAGCTCAAATTTGAGGGTATTAAATTTTGTTTCATCTAGTAGGTTAGTGGAAATGTCAGCCACTTGTTTGTCGGTTGGGACAAACTCAAGTTTGATATCTCCAATTGCACATGTTCTCTAATGAAATGATATCTGATTTCAATATACTTAGTCCTGCTATGAGAGACAGGATTCTTAGTAATTGAAATGACATTAGTAGAATCATAAATAAGGAACTTCTACTTATCTGAAGGTTGTAATCCTAGAGCTGATGCTGGATCCATAGCAACTGAGCACAGCAGCTACCTGCTAAGATGTATTCTGACTCTACAGTTGAAATAGCAATACCGGTTTGCTTCTTGCTGCTCCAGGAAACTAGTCTTTCACCCAGGAATTGACAGGTGCCAGAAGTGCTCTTCCTGTCCTTTTTTCAGCCTGCAAAGTCTGCATCTGAATATTCAGTTAGTTCAAACTCTCCATTTCTAGAGTATCACATGTCAAGATCTGGTGTCCTTAAGATATCTCAAAATTCTCTTTGCAGCAGAGTAATGAGATTCTTTGGGGCAAGCCTGATACCTAGCACAAATACATGCAGCATACATAATGTCTGGCCTACTAGCAGTTAGATAAAGAAGAGAATCAATTATCCTCATATACAAAGTCTCATCAACATGTTTTCATGCCTCATCTTTGTATATGGGCATACTTGATCTCATGGAGTTCTCATGGTGGAGGAATTTTTCATACCAAATTTCTTTATTAACTCTCTAATGAACTAGGACTGAGATATGGACAAGCCATCATCAGTCTTTCTTACTTAGAGACTCAAGAAGAACTTAAGTTCACTCATATTGCTCATCTCAAACTTCCTCTGCATAAGTTTGGCAAACTTCCTGCAGAGATTGTCATCAATAGATCCAAAGATGATGTCATCTACATAGATCTGAACTATGATGATCTTACTCTTAGATTCCCTCAGGAATAGGGTCTTGTTTATCTTCCCCTTGAGAATTTGTTCTCAATGAGAAAAGTAGACAAGGTCTCATACCATGCTCTAGGGGCTTGCTTTAGCTCATATAGTGCTTCCCTAAGTGTATAAACAGAATCAGGTGAGTTAGGAACTACAAAACATGGTGGCTGCCCAACATAGATTTTTCTTTCAAGTCACCATTCAGAAAAGCTGACTTCACATCCATCTGGTAGATCTTGAATCCTTTGTGTGCATCATATGTAAGGAACAATCTTATGCCCTCCAATCTTGCTACAGGGGCAAAGATTTGATCAAAATCAATGTCTTCTTCCTGTCTATACCTCTTAGCTACTAATATTGCTTTGTTCTTGATTATAATGTCATTTTCATCAAGTTTATTTTTGTAGATCCACTTGACTCCAATGACATTATGTCCATGAGATCTGGGAACCAGCTTCCAGACTTTGTATCTCTTGAGTTGGTTCAGTTCCCCTTGCATAGACACTATCCAGAAATGATCTATGTTGGCCTCTTCAAACTTCTTCGGCTCCACTTGTGACAGGAAGCTTGTATTCATAGCTGTATTAAGATTTCTGCTTCTTGTCACTACTCCATGACTTGGTTCACCAATGATTTGGTGAGCAGGATGGTCTCTCAAATGTCTCATTGCTGGAGGTAGTCTTCTTTTTGCATCAGTTTCAGGAACAGCTCCTTGCTGATCCTCATCTGCTCCAAGTGTGTTTGGTGGACCTTCAAGAATGTCCACTTCATTTTGGATATCTGGTTCTGCTTCATTGATGGTCAGATTGTTCATCATCTGTTTTGTACTTGTAGTACTATAAGAGGAGCATGGCAGCTCCCTGTTAATCATGGTAGACTCATCAAAGACTATATGTACAGACTCTTTTATAACTTAGTTTTGCAAGTTGTACATCCTATAAGTTTTGCTATGATTGTTGTACCCAATAAAAATCTCATCAAAGAACTTGTCAGCAAACTTAGTTATATAGGACTTTTCAATATGAAGCACATAACATTTACTACCAAAGATTCTGAGATAGCCCAGGTTTGATTTTCTGTCTTTCAAGATCTCATAGGAAGTTTTCTTGTGGCTTTTGGTGATAGAGGCTCTGTTGAGGACATAACATGCAGTGTTGACTGACTCAGCCAAGAAATATTCTGCGAGAGATGTGTCACTCAACATGGTCCTACCATCCTCTATGAGAGTTCTATTTTTCCTCTCAACAATCCTATTTTGTTGTGGTGTTCTAGCTGAAGAGAATTCTTAATGAATCTCATGCTCTTCATAGAATCTTGTCGTGCTATCAAACTGGAATTCAGTCTCATGTTCACTTCTAATTTTGACCACAGAGCTGTTAAACTCATTCTGAATTTGCATGACAAACTTAATAAAGATATCAAGAGTTTCATTCTTTCTCTTAAGGAAGAACACACAAACAAACCTGAAAAAGTCATCAACCACCACAAGGGTGTAGACCTTCCTACCAAGACTATGAACTGACATAGGACCAAATAAGTCCATATGCAGGAGGTATACGCACCTCACAGAATCTTTGATCCCAATACCCTTGAAGGAAGTTTTTGTATGCTTGCCCTTTTGACAAGCAGAGTAAATGCCCTCCTTGGAGCACTTCACATTGGGACCATTCCTAACTAGCTCTTGACTGAAGAGCGTGTCAATAGTCTTCGAATTTACATGGGCTAGCCTCTTATGTCATAGGACACTATAAGAGACTTTCACATTTTCCACTAGACAGATAGGAGAGTCTGTATTTAAACATAAAAAAGTTCAAGCAATAAACATTTCCACTCTCATTGTCTGTCAAAATGACCTCTTGGTCACTTGACCTCCTAATTAGGCACTTATCCTTGTGGAAAACAATAACATAGCCAAGATCAGAGAGTTGGTTTATGCTTATAAGTTTGTGTTCCAACCCTTCAACATAAGTCACCTTAGTGATGGTGAATATGTCATTAGTGATCTTACCATATCCTTTTGTTACCCCCTATCTGAACCATCAAAGATTACTTTGGGTCCATCTTTTACTGGAGTGTACTCCTTCAAATTGCTCATTTTCTCAGTCATGTGTCTGGAACAACCACTGTCGAAGTACTGTATAGAGGTATGGCCACTTGCACTAACCTGCAATATACAGTTTACTTTACCTTAGGACTCCAATATCTATTGGGTCCTAGGTGCATATTAGTTTGAAATTGAACATATCCACCAGCAAGATTTCTGACTGGTGGACTAACTCTGGTCCTGGCCCCATTAGGATTATGTCAAGAGTCAATGGCATAATGGCCTATCTTGCCACAGCACCAACAATCATGTATGTTGTATCTTCTTTTCTGTGTAGGCCTAGCAGTTGGTTTGACTGTAGTCTTGACAGAAGGAAGAGGCACAGCAGCCAATTTCGGTTTTCGTTCAGCATTGATTTGACTAAAGGTTAGTCTGCTTGTTGGCTTGTGTGGCCTGTTCTGAGTCCTATCAGCAGCACATTTCTTTTCAGATAGGGTTTTCAGTTGACTAAGCTCTCTCATTGTCTGATTCAGCACAGCAGTTGTTTCAGCAAGCTGAGAAACAGCAGGTTGAAAAGACAAAATCTCTTTAGCCTGTTTTTTATTCAACTTCTTGCATTTTTTAAAGACATCCATAAGTTCACTATATCTGTCAATCAATTGATTGGCATCACCCTCTGAGCCAGAATCACCTTCATCATTAGATGAAGAGGCTTCTGCATGAGGACTTGTCTCATGCTTAGACACAAAACTGGATGGGGATTATACCTTAATTTGACCAGGCTGATCCTGGATGCCCTCTTCATCAGTCATTGCCACCTGCCCTCTACAGCTGTGGCCATCTTCATCCACCTCTGAGTCACTGTCTGATAGTGTCAAAGGGGCCCTGATTCCTATCCTTCCTGGAGGATAGACATTTTCTGCTATAACAGCTTTATCTTTAGCAGCAGCAACTAGCACAATATAGGCTTCCTCTTTCTCAGACTCAGATGATGATGAGTCTATCCAGCTCTTTTCTTTCTTAACCACAAAGGACTTTTCTTTCTTGCCCTTGTGCTTTTGGTGAGATTTCTTCTCTCAATCATCCCTTATCTTCACTGGGCAATCAGCAATGACATGCTCTGACTTTTTGCAGCAGTAACAGATAACATTCGCAGAATTCTGTTTACTGGGTTTAGATCCATACCTGTCCTCCTTTGAGGATTTCTTCCAGTGATGTGCTGAGGAGGAGGGTCTGCTCTTCCAGTGCTTCTTCTTCATCAGTCTATGGAGCTGCCTGGAGAAGACAGCAAAGTCCTCATCAGACATGTTGTTGTTTGATGCTTCTGATTCAGAGCAGTCTGAATCTGCTGGTCTTCTTGGAGGAGAAGGGGTCTTTCTCCTGCTTTTGCATGTGGCTTCAGCTTTGAAAGCCATAGACTTCTCTTTGGCCTGAGACTTGCGGTTTGTCTCTTCTTCTTTCCTGACAGTTAGCTGTATCTTAAAGAGAGCAGTTTTCCAAATAGGGTGTGAGGTGGAGTGTCACCCAGCTTAGCCATTTCTCTGATGGCACAAATCTTTGTGTCTCAGTCTCTGGTGAGAGACCTGAGGAGCTTATCATTTAGCTCATAATGACTAAAGACCCTTCCATAAGTCCTTAGCTCATTCACTATCCGGAAGAATCTTTCATAGCAGGTGGCTATGTTCTCACCCTTGGTATGTCTGAAGTCCTCATACTCCTGGTTGAGCATAGACTTTCGATCATCTCTGACCTCCTTTGTGACTTCCATGTAGATGTAGATCACAAGAGTGTCCCACATCTCCTTTGCAGTTTTGCAGGGAATCAGATTCTGAAGGGTAGAATCATCAATTGCACTGACAATGACATTTTGAGCCCTCTTGTTCATGGTGGCAAGAATGACTTCATCCTTTGTCATCTCATCATATATCTTGAGCGTCTGGATGTTTGCATCCAGGACAGACACTTTTATGGGGATGAAAGGTTCTTCTTTGACAGTTACAAAGATTCTAGGGTCAGTTGCTTCAATGAACAGCCTGACCCTCTCCTTTCAAATGTCAAATCTCTCCTTTCTGCAGATAGGAAGCTTCATGGCACTCAGCTCTCTGCAGTTCACTCTTGAACCCATCAGAACAGTTTGTAGCTACCTTGGAAGATCACTCAGATGGTTAGATCCTTTTTGAGTAGCCTTCCTCTAATACCACTTGAAAGTCTTTATTTTCAAGATAGCTTACAACCTAGGGGGTGAATAGGTTGTCTCACTGTTATTATTCTCTTTTTAATTTTATCTTTTTGCACTAAGTGTGTTAGTAGTAGTTTGTTTTCAAGAACTTGCACAAACAAAACAACACAGAAAAGTCCACACAGATTTATAGTGGTTCCCCAATTTTTGGGTACATCCACTCTCCTCTCACCTTGTCAACTTCCTGTTAGTCAAGGCACTTCTCCAAAACACTGCTCCTAAGAGCTTATATCTCAGATCCCTCAGGATCTCTAAGCCTCCTCCAAGACCTACAACTCAGCCACACGGGGCTACAACTCAGGGATCAGCAGATCACCTACCTCGGGCCAAAGGCCCTACATTCCGGCTGGGAGGACAGCCTTACCTCAGATCCACTAGGGATCCTAACTCAGACCCAAAGGTCCTACACTCAGAGAGTATTCCTCTCTTACAACTCAGTGATCAATTGACCACCTACCTCAGACTTGAAACCAAGTCCTACAACTCAGATCAAGTTGGATCCTACAACTCAGAGAGCTTCACTCTCCTACAACTCAGGCAATATTGCTCTACCTCAGGCTCAGAGAGCCCTACAACTCAGATCAAGTTGGATCCTACAGAGAGAAATAGATTTTTATCTATTACAGAGAGATTTCTCTGTGATATCCCCTTGAGCTGAGTTATCTCAGTCCAAACTTTTTTCACGGCTACAAGGATCTTGAGCTGAAAGTAACTAGCAGTAAAAACTGCTCTGCTTCCTCTTCCTTCCCAGGACAAAGTCAGCAACTTAGTTCTTTCTTCTTCTCAGCTTCAGAACTTGATCTGCAGAATCTTCTTCTTTGTTTCTGCTTCTCCCTTAGAAGGAAAACCTTCTGAACTTGCTAGTGCAGGTGGAGATGGCACCAGCTAACTGAACTTTATGGTTCTTGCAAAAAGGCTTCAAGCTTCTTCTCTGCAACAATGGCGAGTAAGAAGAAGTACAACTGCAACTTTTTGAAATTGATAAAGGTCTAAAAGTTGTTGTCGTCTTGCCCACTCTCTTCCTTTTGTAGTTCGTCGATCAACGGCTCTAAGAGATCAGTGGGACCCACTTACAGCATCCAGTTGCACCTTGCTTTAACAGAATAAGACGTACAGTAGCTTCGCGAAAGAGTTTGTCGTGTTTTGTAGTTTCTCCGTACTTGATTTGAAATTAGTTGACTTTGTCGATTTTGCAGATTTTGCTGACGTCAGCACCTGTGAACTTAGCCAAAATCGAGCATTAGTAGAATAGGTGTTGAGTGAATGAGCTTCACTCAACGCCAAAGTACTTAGACAGAATTCTGTCTATCTAGGCGTTGACAGTGTTGAGTGAGTAAGCCTTACTCAACGCTTTATGCCTTAGCTTATTCTTCTGCCTTTTCTGCATGTTTGCCGTTGAGAGCGTTGAGTGAGCATTCCTCACTCAACGCCTTGTCCCTTAACCATGGTTTTTGTACTTTAGGCGTTGAGAGCGTTGAGTGAGGTTGTCTCACTCAACGCTTTCTGCCTTAACGAATTTTTTGTTTTTCAGCATCTTAAGCGTTGAGAGCGTTGAGCGAGACGCTTTTTGCCTTAGCCAGATTTTCTGAATCATGTTGTTGAGAGCGTTGATTGACTGAGCTATACTCAACGATTATGGAGCTATGGCGGTGAGTGAACAATCTTCACTCAACGTCTGTGGACTTTGTCACTTTTCTGCCCATTTTTCCTTAGACTCTTACAGCATTGTCCATACTCACAACCTTTTATTGTATGGCGTTGAGTGAGTTGACTTCACTCAACGCATGTGGACATAGTCACTTTCTCAACTTGTCACTCCTTTGGCTTTGACTATATAGCCTCCACTCAGCAGTATAAGTCATCTGTCGTTGAGTGAGTAACATTCACTCAACGCCTGTGGACTTAAACAGATTTTTGTCTATCCACATTTTAGGTAAGTTTTTACATGACTTAGCCACTTAGGCTATCTGTCTCATCAATGTTGCTAGGACATCCCTGCATGCATGAACTCAGGCACGCATCAAATACACTTTTATGTATTTCATTGACAGGATTGACTTCATTCAAATCTAGGACATTGAGGGAAATAGACCCAACACCCCCCCCCCAACACCCCCCCCCCCGACCATCAGAGTTGTCATGACGAGCTGGATGAGAAACAATATCCGGAGATGGAGATGGAAGCAAAGGACGTTGAAGAAGAGTCGTAACAGCGAAAATGCGAGCAGCAGTAGCATCCAGAGTCGGAGTATCCGCCTCTCCAATAATTTGTTGTCGAATCATATCATACGAGTCAAGTAGGCAAAATAAGTAGCAAACAACAAGAAGCTCCTGAAAGTGTTTATGTTGTTCAGCAAGATCAGCAGAAAAAGGTTTATGCTGAAGAAGTTCAGCACCAAGAGTTTGAAGCTCCTGATAGGCAGCGGCAGAAGGCATGACCGGTCGAGCAAAAAGATCCGCATATAAAGTATAAATGTGTGAAGTTTGTGCTCCCTTTGAGTACAAAGCAGCACGATGATTCCAGAGAGCCTTGACCGTTAGATCAAGTCGAATAATAGGAAGGCACTCATCAGACAAACTGTTGGCTAACCAAGTACGCACCAAGACATCACTAGCATCTCAATCATCAAAAGAAGCAAAGTCAGAAGGAGGGAGATCATCAGTCAAATGATGACGCTTACGCCGAAAGCGCAACAGAAAAATAAAAGACACTCCAGTCAGGGTAATTTGGACCTGTAAGCTTGGAAGCAGTACCCAAATTACCGTAAACAGAAATAGAAGAAGAGGAAAACAAGAGAGCAGCGAATAAAGTGGAAGAAGAAGAGAGAGATTGAGTGTCCATAGGAAACAACAGCAAACCGCACGATTTAACAGAACAAACCGCGCGAACAAGAAAAGAATGCTGGCAAAGAACAAGCCACAGTAGAGGAAGAGACAGCACGAGTAGATAAAACAACCCGTGTGAACACAACAGCTCGCAAGAGCACAAGAGAAAGAAGAAGACGCAAGAAATGTGACTAGTCAAGAGAGGGCGGGAGGGAAACCACGCGGTTAGAAAAAAAAGACCGCGAGGAAACCAGAGCAAAGGAACCTATCTCTGATACCAATTAAAAAATCTAAAAAACAAATTTTATTGCTCCAAAAAGATAAATAATATAAAGGTATGTCCCCTTATTTATAGAAAAGTGGGGAAAGAATAAAATACAACAGACAATGTGAGACTAAATACAAGCTGCGCGGCCTATGCAGATTGTCTGAGACAAACTGCAACACTATACAAGGAAGAACGGCTGAGGAAGACCACCTGGCAGTAACAGAGTAAAACAACAAGACCGCTATCGTAGGTCGCTAAACTTCAATAGCAGGTTGTTATCAGACCGCAACTGCGGGTTGCCACGAGACCACAGTTGCGAGTTCCCATCAAACCGCTACTGCGGATAGCCACCAGGCCGCTTCTGCGGACGGCCACCAGGTCGCTTCTATAGATAGCCACCAGGCCGCTGCTGCGAGCTCTTCCCAAACTGCTTAGGACAGCTACCAGACAGGCAGCTGGTCCAAACCGCCAGACCGCTGTGACAAGAATACATACCATCCGATCTCCACGGGTTTCAACACCAGGAAATTGCTGGCTTATGTAAGCATCCATGCCCTCTCCAATTAATTGATTTTTTATTTAATTATTAATTGAATTAATTAAGTAATCAACTAATTAAGATGGACGTTAAGTTTAGTGTCACAGATGAGGTCGCCCTTTGTTCGATGTTGTTGAAGATGTCGGTGTCATTTCAAGACGCCATATGCCTCAACAGCAAAATCGACCAGTTGGTGATGTCGGGACACTTCAAGATCACTCCTCCAACAACGTCATCACCCTCCAAGCAAGCAATTGTCGCTGACCCCCCATCGCAGCTTGCCCGGTTCAACCACAGCCCCTGATGGCTCCCCCAAGTCCGTTGATTGCGCCTCGGTCGCCCGGAACACTATCGAACCCTGTCATCCTCCTCGCAGTGCAACTTCCACATCCACTGACATCGTCGCTTCTTCCTTCAATTCCTGGGGTCGTCCCATCACCGCCCGCAAAAGTTATTAAAGGCACAAGGCACACCAAGACACAAATGGGTCTTGGAGCCTAGGCTCAAGGTTCAAGGCACAGCCACACGCCTGAAGAAGGCAGGGCGCAAAAAATGCGCACAAATGCGCAAGCCTATGAGTCTGGAGCCTTAGGCGCGCCTGAGGTATGCCATTAACAACATAGCGGCGCCTGCTATACTGGAACCTGCTCTACCGACTCCTGCACTGCCAGCCCTCCAGCCCGCCAGCCACCTCTTCTCTGGTCGCCTACTTTGTAGGCCTCTCTGGATAAGTTCCACCCGCTAGTTATTGTTCCCTCGACCGCCTTACTATCGCTTTTTACCGCCATTCCATCGGTCTCGTCGGACCCTTTCCTTCCAACGCCCATTTTTTGTCGTTGTCGTTGCAACTCACGGTCACCTCAACCACCGTGAAGCACTACCAGGAACTATTCCAGCGCGAAATAAAGGAACTAGAGCATCGGATCACCCAAGACAGTTCGAGCTTGAGGACAAGCTCAATTTCAGGGACGGATGGAATGTTGTGGGTCCACCCGTCAACTATCTTATTACATTATTATATAATTTTGAGTCGAGTCACTATATTGAGTAAAGTTGAATAGAATTGTACCAGTCGCAATCGTAGTCATCGTTATTAGGTTCGTCATATTTTAATATTTTTTTGCGTCTATTGTTGAAAGTACAAGGGGTCCTATATATATGAACCCTTTCTCATGTAATCAAGGAAGCAATGAATTAATGAAAGTTTCTTTCGCTCTCTAATTCGCCTCCCTCTCCCTCAAGCTCTCTTCTCTCTAGGGTTTCATCTTTCTCTACCCCAAGCTTTTTCGAATTCTCACTCCCCTACCTCCATTTTAGCGCTTGTCCTTGTATCCTCGCCTCCATCGATCCCCGGCCAAATAATCACATAACATATTACAAATGTATTTATATCAAAAGCTACATTGGTTCCTATATACATCCAGAGAAAAAAATGAGGATTTAAATTCATCCAAATAGGTATATGAACAAGGGCACCAGTTAAGGTGTTGTTGTGTGACCTTGACGTCACAGGTTCGAGTTATGAAAGCAGCACCTTGCAAAAATGAAGCATGAGGTTTGCCAACATTTCACCCTTATGGTAGGATCCCTCTCAGGACACTCGATGCACGGAGATTCTTTGTGCAACAGGCTGACCTTTAGTGTTATCTTCTTCATTTAAAATTTGTAACATTGTATGCTCAGGCTATTGTCTCATTTTTGCAATGCGTTGTTCTCTTGAGATTAGATTTAAAGCCGGTGAGAGGTTTATACATTGTGATAAGAATCAACCTTCCAAGGAAAAATATATTTCCATGGCAGGTTACATTTATAAACAAAATTGAATGCTAATACCTGATAATTGTTTGTCCCAGCCACAATTTTCCGATGATCTTCCTTGACAAGAAAGGTAGAAGTGGTGAAACACGTGGGAGAGAATATTCCGAGGCTATTGACATGGGGCTTCAAAAAGAACCAATCAAACAAAATTACTTCCTTTTCTGAAAAAACAATTTTAACTGTGACAGTACGTTGTAATCAACCAATGATAACTCACAGGTTTGGAAGTCCAAATCCTACTACAGCTTTCAAGATCCCACAGATTGAGTTCAATGGCCTTCCTATTTACAGTAAAGAAAGGCATACATTAAGTTTAAAATAATATATGGATCCCATCTAGCAATTAAAAAATAAGAACTTATTTCAAGATAAATCATATTAGCGTACCCTCCAAAGAGTGCATAGTTCTCTTTTGAATCTACTGATGAGCACATAACTTTACCAGCAGTGCTTACATCCCAGTTCTTGAAAGTATGCACAACTGAAGCATCTAGTGATACATCATCCTGTGTTGGAAATGACCTCAAGCATGCTTTTCCTTTTTCTGTATATATTAGTACCACACATAACCTGTAAATGATGAATCCATAAGAAGGAAGCTTGACAAGAAACATCAGTGAGCATAATTATGCACCATGCTTTCTTCTTTTGCTTATAAATTAATTAGCACAGTACACATAAAATAAACGGAAAAAAAACAACATTTCATGTAGAAGAAATAGAAAATATGTTTTCATGCAGAAATATACAAACTAAAAATTATATCTTAAAGAAAAAAATCCCCTCTCAATACATCATTTGTTCTCTTTAGGAAATTCAAGCAACAACACAAATAGTTTTGATGTTACGTAATTAAATCTAAATCAATAATCCACCAATGTGAGCAAAAAAGCTTATAGAAATCAAAAAACAAGAAGGTGAATCACTGAGAACCAATATAATCATTTTTTACTAAAATTGGCATTTTTTGAAAGTTCAAGACACATACTGCCTCCTAAAAACATCAAAAAATTGTAAGAAAAAACACATGGAAAGGATTGATAGGACCAAACATAATCATGCAGTATAAAAAGGCATCTTTGCAAAGTAGCACAAGCTCTATATTACATAGCATTTTCATGTTCCACATCAGAATTGTAGATAAGGAATAGGACTCAGACAACCTAGAATAAAAATGGAAGAGGAAAAACTAACATCTAGCATAAAATACATTTTCATCTACTTTTCTAACAAAGATAAGTATATACTAGCACTATTTAAGCAATTAACAGCCTTAAGTTGCATATTTTTATTGCTAAAATTAGTTAAATAAATAAAAATATATATAAATGAAACAATTACCCTGAGGATAATTCAATATTCTTCGTCATGAGTAAATGCAAACCAACAACAGGATCTTCTTCAGCAGAATGATTTGTCAATCCAAGTTCACAAACCCTAGATGTGTTCAAAGTATCTCCACTCAAGGGATTAAGAAGCTCGACCTAAATTTCATAGAATCTAATAAATGCTGTTAATAAAAGAATACACAGGCCTTAATTTGAAATGACATGTCTTAACAACAAAGTAATCACTAGACATAGCCTAAGAAGATCTTACCACACCATCTTTTCTTGCAACAGCTAGAAGCTGCAAAACAACAAACAAAAACTTAGTAATCACCTTTAATCAATAATCTTTCATTTCAGAATGCAAATAGTTGTTGTGGTGACTAAATCAAATGTAAATCTTATGAGTAAGAATGTTTAGCACAAGAATTTGTAGCATATTTAAAGAAAATAAGTAACAATTCTTTACAATTATGTCAATGACTCGAAACAATATTGTTGAGAGTGCCCAAAGCTTGTATGTATTATTCAAGTATTTGAATACAAGGAGAGAATACAAATATATAGGAGAGAAGAGAGAAGAATAAATCCTATACATGATGTGGGACTAAAGAAAAAGGAGAAAGAAAATAAATAAAGTGGGCCATTTAAATGGGCCTTTTTACATGGGCTTTTCCAATACTCCCCCGCAAGCTGGAGCGTACAAGTCGTATGCGCCAAGCTTGGATAGGCACTGATAGAAGAGGGTACTAGGTAGAGCTTTGGTGAGGATGTCAGCAACCTGTTCAGTACCCGGAACATGCTTGAGCTCGATCTTCTTCATGTGGACTTTCTCTCGGATGAAATGACAATCTACCTCAATATGTTTCGTTCTTTCATGAAAGACCGGGTTCTTAGCAATATGTATGGCAGCTTGACTGTCACATAGGAGGAGAGCTGGTGAAGATAGTTTAACTCCAAGGTCGGTAAGGAGATTCTCAATCCATGTGAGTTCAGAGACCACAGCAGCCATTGCCCGATATTCTGCTTCTGCTGAGGATCGAGCAACCACTGCTTGTTTCTTGCTTCGCCAAGTAATCAGATGTCCTCCAAAATAGGTGCAAAACCCGCTAGTAGATCGTCGATCGTCGAGGGAGCCAGCGTAGTCGGCATCAGAGTATGTCACTAGTGTAGGAATGGAAGATGAGGTTTTGTATACAAGTCCTTGGCCAGGAGCTGTCTTAAGATATCTGAGAATGCGTTCCACAGCCTGAAGATGAGAGCTTCGAGGAGAGTGCATATATCGACTTACGAGTCCCACAGCGAAAGATATATCAGGTCTTGTAACTGTTAGGTAGATAAGCTTTCCAACTAGACGACGGTAATATTCTGGATTTGGAAGAAGGGAATCAGAATCCGAGCCCTGAGCACATAGTTTGTGATTTGCATCCATGGGAGTGTTAATAGGTTTGCATCCAGAGTAGCCTGCATCATGAAGAAGATCCAGGCAATATTTTCGCTGAGAGAGAACCAGACCATCTGACCGTCTGGCCACTTCCAGACCGAGGAAGTACCGAAGATGTCCCAGATCTTTAGTTTGGAAGACGGAGCTTAGATGTAGCTTAACGGCCTGTATGTTGTCCAAGTCACTGCCAGTAATAATGATGTCGTCGACATATACCAATAGGAGAACCGTACCAGTGGCCTGGTGGCGAGTAAACAATGAGAAGTCAGCCGAGCTGCGAGTGAAGCCAATTGCCCGGAGAGCTTTGCTGAACTTGTCGAACCATGCCCGAGGGGATTGTTTGAGACCATATAGGGATTTGAGAAGATGACAAACCCGTGACTCCCCCGTGGTCTCAAACCCGGGAGGTTGTTGCATGTAAACCGTTTCCTGAAGGTCGCCATTCAGGAAAGTGTTCTTGACGTCGAGTTGAAATAAGGGCCATTGGCGATGGACAGCAACAGAAATGAGAATGCGGACCGTGTTTAGCTTAGCGACCGGAGAGAAAGTCTCGTCATAGTCCAGCCCCTGTTGCTGGGTGAAGCCACGAGCAACCAAACGAGCTTTGAGGCGATCAATGGTCCCATCAGGAGCATGTTTAATGACGAAGACCCATTTGCACCCAACAGGTTTCTGGCCGGGAGGAAGGGGCACCAAGGTCCAAGTCTGGTTGGCCCAAAGAGCAGCCATCTCTTCTTTCATGGCAGCACGCCACCCAGGATGTTGAAGAGCGTCCTGGACAGAAGTAGGAATAGAGACCGAGGATAGCGAAGTAGCCAAGGTCTGAAGAGGTGGAGAGGGGCGATGGAGAGAAACATAGTCCGTCATTGGATGAGCGGTAGAGGCCGACACCGGAGCAGCAGAAGACGGAGAAGCCGAGGTCGAAGCCGACTGCAGAGGAGCAACGGGAGGAAGAGGGCGACGAGTATAGACCCGAATAACGGGGGGTCGAGGAGGGTCAAGGGTGGGAGGAGGCGGAGGGATGGTTGGAGGTGAGTGGACGGGGATCACCGGCCGGGGAAGGGAGGGTGTCGTAGGAGGTGGTGGTATAAGTGGTGGCAAAGGAGGAGGGAAGAAGGGTTGATCCTCCCGGAAAGTAACATCAGCCGATACAGAGACCTTCCGGGTGAGCGGAGAGTAGCAAACATAGCCCTTTTGGGTGCGGGAGTAGCCGACGAAAATGTGTTTGGCCGCACGGGGATCCAGTTTGTCCAGAGTGGGGCCCAGGGTATGGACAAAGCAGGTACATCCAAAAACCCGGGGGGTGAGGGGGAAGGCGGGTGTGGAGGGAAAAAGAAGGCTGAAAGGGGTAGCGTGCTGGAGAACCGGAGAGGGGAGACGGTTGATAAGGAAACATGCAGTGGACACCGCAAAATTCCAGAATACTTTGGGAACGTGCATGTGAAGCATGAGGGAGCGAGCAACATCAAGCAAGTGGCGGTTCTTGCGTTTGGCGACCCCATTTTGTTGAGGGGTGTAGGGACAAGAGGTCTGGTGAACAATACCGAAGTTCGCGCAGAGAGTGGCAAACTCGTGGCTGGTATATTCCCGGGCATTATCAGAGCGGAAAGTTTTAATGGTGGTAGAGAATTGCGTACGAGTCTCTAACACAAACGCCTGAAAGACACGAGGAAGCTCAGAGCGATCATGTAGGAGATACAACCAGGTAGTGCGAGAGTAATCATCAATAAATGTTATAAAATAACGATAACCAGAAATGCTAGAAACTTTATACGGTCCCCAAATATCAGAATGTATTAAATCAAACGGAGCAGAGCTCCTAGTACAATGTGCTGGATAAGAAGAGCGAGGCTGTTTGCCAATAATACAAGAATCACATTTAAAAACAGGAAGAGAAAGGTCTGGAAGCGCCTTCTGGAGGATAGGTAGAGGGGCATGCCCAAGCCGACAATGTCAATCAGACGAGGGAACAGAGGAAAGGGATGTGGAAGAGATATCGAGGAGGTAGAGCCCGTTCTGCAGTCGACCCCTACCAATGGTAATTCGCGTCTGCCGATCCTGTATCAAAAAACCAGAAGAGGTGAAGGTGATAAAGCAGTTCATATCAGTAGTAATACGACCAACAGAGAGTAAATTAAAAGGTGAGGCTGGCACATAAAGAACGGAACGAAGAGAGAGAGAGGGAGGGAGGAAGAGATCAGCGCAGCCGGAGACCGGGACAAGCGCACCATTGGCCACAGTAATAGACGGGGGATGAGCAGCAGCAGAGAACTGGGGCGGCCGCATGGAAGTAATGTGGTGGGTGGCTCCCGAGTCCAGGATCCAACGAGAGCCGGAGGAAAGACAGGCAGAACCTGTAGTGGAGGTGGAGACAATACCTGCATGGGAGGTGGAGGCAATGGAAGCAGATGGAGGGTTGAGGAGCCCATGGAGTTGTTGCAGCTGAAGGCGAAGAGCCTCAAGATCCGTACCAGCCGGAGGAGAGTTATCGGCAACAGCGACAGTAGGCGGGCGCGGAGGGTAGCCATGTTTCTTGTGACAGACTGCTTCAGTATGGCCATCCCGGCCGCAGTAGGTGCACTTGGGCCATCCGCGGCCACCACGGCCCCGCCCACGGGAGCCCGTACGTCCACCCCGAGTAAAAGAGGGTTGGGGAAGTAAAGGAGGAAGGGCCTGCTGAAGAAGGGCCGGCGAGGGTGGTGCATGAGCCTCCGGTGGAGGTGGTACACGAAGTAACATCGAGCAGACATCAGAGAAGGAAGGGTTAGTGGGTGAAGCCAGAACCTGGGCCCGAATACTGTGCAGGTGTGGCGGGACGCGAGCCATAATCATAGCAATACAAACAGCCTCCTTCTGGGCGCGTTGGGCAGCGAGATCAGTAGTCGCGGGCTGGTGCTGAATCCAGGCCTCCGTGAGAGTTTTAGCACGGGCCACAAAGGAGGTCATGTCCAGAGCTTTGCCAACATCCAAGGCTTGATGATCAGTGATGATGTCAAAAAGGTGTTGAAGGCTGTCCTTCCCTGAGTACAACGAATGAAGTTCATCCCACATGGCTTTGGCGGTCTCATGATACATGATCATCTGGTACGGCTCACCCTCTACAGAGTTCAGGATCCAGGTCTGGACGCGACCGTCATTTCGGAGCCAATCATCAGTAGGAGGAGTTGGCGAGCCCTGGGTAAGGTGACGTGCAAGACCCATGGCCTGTAAGACCCGGCGGACGGAGTGGACCCAGGGGATGAAGTTGGACTTACCAGAGAGGGAAATAGTAGTAATCCGAAGCTCATCGCGGAGTTCGAGAGGAGCCACGCGGTCGGCCGGGGGTTGAGCGGTAGTGGAGTCGCTGGAGGACATGGCGACTGAGGAGGAGCAGACAGCAGGGCACGGAGAGAACAAACCGCGCGGACTGGAGGAGGTCGCGGCGGACTGGAGGAGGTCGCGGCGAACTGGGAGCAGTCCGTGAAATGAGGTCGCGGCGAATTGGAAGAGGTCGCAGCGATGGGGAGCAGAGCTGGAGCAGTCCGCGACAGAGGTCGCAGCGGTGTGGAGCAGAGCTTGGAGGAGGTCGCGGCGAACTGGTGGCAGTCCGCGGCAGAGGTCGCAGCAGTGTGGAGCAGATCGCAGCGGGCTGGGGCAGGCCGCTGAAAACACCGAGGCGGACTGAAGAAGAGACCGCGAGGAAGAAGCCACGCAGCACGAGGAGAGCCCGCAGCGGACAGGAGCAGTCCGCAAGAGAGTGCGGATAGGGAGTCCGCGAGCACAGAGGCTCGAGCAGACAGAAACAGAGCGGGCTTAGAGGGAGCAATCCGCGAGCAAAGAGGCTCGAGCGGACACAAAGAGAGTGCAGCGGACAGGAAAGATCGTCCGGAGCGGATAGGAGAGGTGGGCCCCACGAGTCAGAGCAGAAGATGGCTATAAGAAGCCTGAGGGGGGGTGGAACCACGGAGAGAAAGAAGAGAGGCGGAAGCAGAAGGGCAGTCCGCACGAGACCGGAGCGGACAGGAAGGTAGTCTGCAGGGGAGCCGAGCGGATAGATGCAGAGGGGCAGTCCGCAGGGAAGGCGGACAAGAAAGTCAGTCCGCAGAGAGGCGGATGCAGAAGGGCAGTCCGCAGGGAGGCGGACAAGAAAGTCAGTCCGTAGAGAGGCGGATGCAGAAGGGCAGTCCGCAGGAGACCGGAGCGGACAGAGAGAAGAAAAAAACAGGCAGGTCGCAGCTAGAAGGAACCTGCCTCTGATACCATGTTGAGAGTGCCCAAAGCTTGTATGTACTATTCAAGTATTTGAATACAAGGAGAGAATACAAATATATATGAGAGAAGAGAGAACAATAAATCCTATACATGATGTGGGACTAAAGAAGGAGGAGAAAGAAAATAAATAAAGTGGGTCATTTAAATGGGCCTTTTTACAAGGGCTTTTCCAATAAATATAATAAAACATGGAAAGGCTTTTTAAAAACCAACAAACTTCACTTCATATTGGTTTAAATAACTTGTCGCAAGCTAGTGTTTTCATTCCTTTAAATAGAAATCCAAGTTGGATGAAAATTCATAATTCTTCATGAAATGCATATAATATCCATGACACTTAAGTATTCCTAAGATTTTCCGGATTATAAAAATGTATTTTTAACGAGCATATATATTACCAAGGCTGAGTATACAATTGTCTGCATATCAAAAGAATGAAAAAAGAACAAATAAAATGGAGTCAGAGCAAATCTAAACAGAGTAAGATACAATAGTGATGGAAAAAGTGTTTGAACAATGTCAAGATTCTCCTAATTCAACGCACAAGTATTTAAGACATTTTCCCTATTATTTAGATGTTCTTGACATTCAAAACCTATGAATGCAGCATAAGTTCATAGTGCATAAATATTACTTTTTGTTCACAGAAAGGCAAGTTTTATATGCAATCAAGCTAAGAAATTGAAACTTTACAAAGTACAATTTAAACAATACTAATATAAAGAGAACTATTTGGAAACCAAAATTAAAGATTTTTTCTAAAATAAAATAAAGTGAAGGAATTACAGAATAGCAACTGTTTGGACATTAGGGTATAATAGTTTTGATGTCAATGGACTTAAAGAATATGATTCCTGTCGTTGAATAAAAGTTTGTATAATATTTGATGGAATCACGTATGGAGGGAGAGACGATGATTATCATAGGCTGCATGAATCTATATACGCAGGAGGCAAAGATAGGATTGTGGGATAGACGATCTCAAATGGTGGTCATGTTCAGAACAATGACGGACAATCTCAATTCTAAGCTATTTGTATTGGGTCTATAAATAGGGATCTAGGATCTGATAATCACTATACCAAGGATCGCAGAGTTTGAAAAGAAATATGGGCTCACGCAGTCATATGACGATGGAGATTCTGAGGATCCTTGATGTTGAAGCCAAGATAACTACTCTCCTAACCACCCTCTCACCATAACTACACATCCACTCTATCATTTTCCCATAACTTCTTAATAACCACCATAACTACCTAACCACCCGCTCACCATAACTACACCTCCACTCTATCATTTTCCATTAACTTCTTAATAACTACCCATAACTTCCTAATAACAATGCCATTAACTCTTTCCATAACTCCCCTCACCCACAACCACCACCCAGTTAAGCAAACAGTGGCCAACCCCATCTCTCCCATAAACCGAGAGAAAAATTTTCCTGAACCTCTCATAATGCCTATAAAAGAGAATTAATCTCTATAAAGGAAATGAGTTCAATATAATTACTACTTCTCAGTCTTCTGATCTTCCTACAAGTCTATTTTGCCACTATCAATCTCAGCCTAGCAATGATTATAAGAGCAGTATCTTGAGTCACCGCTCATCATCCCTCACTTGCAAGCTTCATCATGGCATTCACTAGTACTCAGATATTCAATTATGCTCAAGTTGTTCCAATAATTGAAGGATATTCAGACGAGTATTGGAGTTAAAGAAAGACATTTAAAAAGGTTCGTTATTGAGGCCCAAATAGGAGCTCATTTGTAATCTACTTTAGTCTCACATTTTAGGATTGGGAATCCTCCTCTCTCTCTCTCTCTCTTCCTATATATAAATGTGCTCGTACATGTATTATACATGTGAACATTTTGAGAAAATTAATAAAATCTTTTATTTTTTCTCTTTCCTGTGAATTTCTACATGATATAAGAGCTCTCCAGTCCTACGACTTCTGTTCTCACATTGTGCTCTCTCGGCGGTTAGACATCTTCTACCGCAAGTTTTCCTGTCTCTTGCGGCCTCTCTTGTTCCACACGCAAGTTTCTCTGCCTCTGTGGCCTCTCTAGATCTACCCGCAAACCTGCGGCCTCTCTGGTTTTACCCGCAAGTTTCCCTGCCCTGCGGCCATTCTGGTTCTACCAGCATCCTCTCTTCCTTCTGTGGTTCCACCCCCTCACCCCCATATCCCCCCTCTCAATCCCCTGCCTTTATAGTTTCTCTCCTCTGATCAGTGGGCCCCATTGTCTTCTCCACTCATTGAGCACTTATTCTCCTTGTCGCACGTCTTTTTCCTTACTGCCAAACTGCTCGTCGCGATCTGCTTCAGTCTCAGCTGCTCTTCTCGCTCTCCTTGCGGCTTCTTGCTCGCCGCGGTCTTGCTCGCAGTTCCTTCTAGTCGTGCTTCCTCGACGTTGTGGGATTTGTCTGGCCGTCATTGCTTGCTTGCCGCGTCCTTCCTTCCCAGGTCGTTGATTGCTCGCGACCTAGTATATTGCCTTTGTTCGCAGTGCTGCTCTCTTCTAGCCGCGTGTCGTGTACCTGTTTGTCGCTTGTCGATTGCCTCGCCACAACATTTGTCACAGTTTGCCTAGCCGCAAACCTTGCCTTTGTTGTTGGTCGTGATCTTGCTACCCTGCTTGCCGCTGTGCATACACGCGCCTCTTGCCTTTGCTTAGCCGCGCGAACCTTGCTTTTCCGCTGGCCGCAAACATTGCCCTGCTTGCTGCTTGCTTAGCCGCGCTTCTTGCCTTTGCTTAGCCGCACCTACTGGCCGCCTCCCTTGAATTTGTCGCTTATCGCTTGCTACTTTCTCACCTATGGTTGCATTGTGAACCCGCAAAAGCTGCTTCCTTGTTGCGTCGGCCTGTTTTGCTGTCTATCTGCACCTCCGTGCTGCAGCTATTGGTTTCATGGATTCGACAGCTGCTTCCTCCCTTCCTTCCCGTGATGTTTCTCCTCTTCTTGAAATTCGTGATGAGCTTCGAATCACCACTATCTCTCTCAGTGGGAAGCAGAACATTGTTGAGTGGATGCACTCAGTTCGTCGTGTTTTACAGACCAAAGGTCTTCTTCATCATCTGACAATGGCACCTCCTACCACACCCATGGAGGAGTGGACCCGTGACGACGGTCATGTCCAATAATGGATCCTCAATTCCATGGACAATGAGCCATATCGGATGGTCATTGTTGGTGTTACCATTGTGATCTGGAAGTGATCAAGCATGTGGTCACACTGCCAACTCAGTATGAGCCTATCAGGGTCGCACATAAGATTGTGGAGAAATTTGGAGATTGGATTTGTATGGTTTGACTCATATGATGAGTTGAAAAGACTTAGCTCAATCAGGCTAAAAGCATCGAGTGTGTGGATACCACTCAACGCCTTCGTCGAGTTAAGAGTTAACTCGGCAAATGGCGGTGTTGAGTGTGTTGAGTGTATTCAACGATTCATTGAGTCAAGGTGTTGATTCGACGAGTATGACACTTAAGCGTTGAGTGTGTTGGCTATACTCGACGATTCGTTGAGTCAAGGAGTTGTTTCGACGAGTCTGAGTCTCAGGCGTTGAGTGTGTTGAGTTCACTCAACGCCTTCGTCGAGTAAAGGATTTACTTAATAAATCTGGCACTTATGCGTTGAGTGTATTGTGTTCACTCGACGTCATTCGACGAACCTGGCTTTTGGCGTTGAGTGCGTTGAGTGCACTCAACGTCATTCGACGATTCGTTGAGTATGGCGGCGTTGAGAGCGTTGAGTCCACTCAACGCCTTCGCAGAGTCAAGCGTTGATTCAACTGAGGATGGCGTTGAGTTCGACATGTATCCTATGAATACTCGACAATTCGTCGAGTATGTGATGATACTCGACGATTCGTCGTATATGTTATAAATACTCGACGATTCGTCGAGACAAACGTTGTCTAGCCAAAATTCTGGATTCTAAGTCTGGGTCTGCCAATAGCGACGGGAACTGTTCTGTTTATTCCTTGAGTATAATAGAAGTTTTTAGGATTTCTTCAGACAACCTTTTTACTGTTCATTCTGTCTAAGCATACGAGTCGTATTGTGCGAAAAGACGAAAGCTCTAGAATCCCGACGGAAGCAGTTTCACCTCTCGTCGTCGTTGTCGCTGATCCCAATTCCGGTGAGTGTCGTCGCTGCCTCTCCTTCAACAGATCTAGCAGTCTGTGGAGACGTTGTGTGTCATCTCCCGAACTAGTGCTGGTTCGATAAGTGTCTGTGGGTTCTCCCGATCGTGTGAATTTCTTGTAGAGGCGCGGATATATTTTCTGCGCTCAAGACTCAAGCCGCTAAGTGGCCGGCTGATTTTTCTAGATCATCTAAGTTGAGTATCGACTCAATCCCACAAAGGTAATTTTATTTACAGCAAGCTTTAATTCTTGATTGATGAATATTGTCAGATCCGAATACTTTTGGGTTTTTTGTTCTCTATTTTTCCATTACGCGCACAAATGTTGTGTCGTCGAGTAAAACCCAACAGTGGTATCAGAGGGAGGTGCCCGGCAATATTCAACGTTTCAGAAGTCGCTAAATTCATGGCGTGTAGATTTGAAAATTTTAGAAGTGTTCTAAAATGCATAAATCTATTTTTGGAACTCCACCAAGAATGCATGTGATTTCTTTATTGTTACTGCTTAACAGTAACCGTCACTCTTGCTGGTTTGCCAAATATGTGCTATATTTTGAATCTCACACAAGAGAGATGAGTTTGTCTACTGTGTAAGTGGAGTTTGTGTTGCTTATGTCCAGTGCATGTAGAGCTGAAGATTTAGAAGTGTTCTAAATATTCAGATTTAGCCTAGTTCATCAAATGTTGATGATCTTCTTGTGCACATCTGAGATGCATTTGAATTATGTATGTTGTTTTTGTTGTTTGTGGATGTGCACATTGGTTAAGTGTTAACCATGATTAAAGAATTAATCAAGTATCAAAATCTCTTAAGTAATATTAAGTATTCGGATGCCTTTCGATGGATGACACTCTTCCTGCTTCGATCGATGAAGTGTGGTTTTGCCAAAGCATGGTGCATTAATCTATCTTGGTAAGGGTGCGAACGGATAATTGTAATATCCTACTGTCGACATCGGGTCAAACTTAACTGGGTGACCTCAAAGGTTGAGTGCCCAGAGGCATAGGATTGGCATGCACCATATGATGGATGTGAATAAAGAGTTATTCACCCGCCATAAAAGAGTTGTATTTTGATGCAATTGACAAACGTTGTCTACCTAAATAACTGCATTGTGAGAGAAAAGCCAAAGATGACTCATAGTGTTAGTGAAATATAGATCTTGTCCACTAAGAGGGTTACTCGCATAAATTCTTTGAATTGATATCGAGGGTTATCAGTTTGATAAAAATAGTGGGAGTTATTTTGATTAAAGTCCTAATTGAAAGATAAATTATATTTTGAAATGCAATATTAATTTGTTTTGCTTGATCCTTTTAGAATTTTCATGACAAGTGATTGACATTCCACCATGTCCCTCTGAGCGATACTTGAGAAGGAAAAGCTGATCGAGACGAATTATTTGGACTAGTATAGGAGCTTGAGAATTGTTCTCAGGCAATAGCGCAAGACCTATGTTTTGGAAAAGGTAACCCCTAATGAGCCTGCGGGGAATGTGTCCTGTGCTGATAAGTATGCTTATAAGAAGTATCTTGACGACTCCTTAGACATCGAATGTCTCATGCTAGCGATCATGAACTCTGAGCTCCAAAATCAACATGAGAACATGGGTTGCAAGGATATTGACGAGCATCTCAAGAAAATATTTCAAGTACAAGCTCAAGAGAGATTCGATGTGACTAAGGCGTTGTTCCAGTGCAAGATGGGAGCTCGAGACCTAGTAGGGACTCACGTACTCAAGATGCTTGGGTACATCGAGAACCTTGAAAGACTAAGGTTCCCTCTTGGCCAAGAGTTGGCCGCAGACCTGATCATGCAATCGTTGTCGGACAGTTATGAGCAGTTCGTCTTGAGCTATAACATGAATAAAATAGACAAGACACTGTCGGAGCTCCTAGACATATTGCGAACTGCCGAGATCAACATGAAGAAGGTCAAGCCTGCTAGCCCCATACTGATGGTGCATAAAGGCAAGGACAAAGCCAAGGGTTTTAAGAAGACGAAGGTAGGACCTAAGTATGCTTTGGAGATCAAGTCTTCTGCACTGAAAAAGAAAAGTTCAGGGAAAGAGAGAAAGTGTCACCACTGTGGCAAGGTTGGTCATTGGAGAAGGAACTGTCCTTCATACATTGTGGGTCTGCAAAAGATGAGGGGAGGTATGACTTCTGCTTCAGATATTTATGTTATAGCGATAAACTTTTCTACTCCTTCATCCTGTGTATTGGATACCGGATGTGGTTCTCATATTTGTATAAAGGTGCAGGAACTGGGAAGGAGAAGAATGTTGAGTAAATGAGAAGTGGACCTGCGTGTCGGCAATGGAGCAAGAGTTGTTGTTGTCGCTGTGGGTGTTTACCGTTTTGCTTTGCTCAGTGGACTTGTAATTGAATTAGATAATTGTTATTTTGTTCCTTCCATAACTAGAAATATTATATTTATTTCATGTTTGGACATGATCGAATTTTTTTTATTATTAAGAATAATTATTGTTTTATATTTAAGAATGATGTTTATTATGATTAGAGCTGTCACTTAAAACTGAAAACCGTAAACCGAACCGGAATCGAACTGGAACCGCAAAGAATCGGACTGAACTGTTTGCAAATTATTCGGGTTCTGGTTTGAATTTTGGAACCGTGAATAACTTTGGTTTGAGTGTGGTTCTTACATTTTATTATCCGGACCGGAACCGGAACCGGAACCGCAACATACAAGTCTCAAGCGGTTTCAAGATTTTTGAACTCGATCCAAACCGGACCTAAGTAGAACCGAACCGCAACCCGTTTATTATTATTAATTTTATTATAATATTACTATAATTTTATTATCTATCTATAATATTTAAGTTAGAAAAATTAAGGTGCATCGCTACGCAATTGTATTATCAAAAATTTAGGATAATTACAAAACGCTGAATGTAGTGATGACGGATGAAAGATCGTCTTGTTTAAAATCTAATAATCTTCATTGGAGTAATATATAAGATTAACTTTTCTAATTAGTCAAAATAATTTAAGAACACAAATGAAATAGAGCTCGAATAAACGGTAACTGAAGTGCCGAAAATTTATACTGTCGTTTGTTCTGAGCTCATGCTTCGTGATAGCGGATGTTTGCAACAGTTGACATGTATTTTCTTTATGAACTCTGCTGCGCTAGCATATCTCATTAACATACAAAATTATATGTTGTTTAGATTACTACAAGAAGAGATAATTAGTATAATGTATGCATATAAAATAATCTCTCCACCCGAGTCAGTAATTTATGAATATGCTAATAAAACTCTTGATCAAACATTAATAGTTGTAATTTAATGAATGATAGTATTCAGAGCTTGCACACCCTTAGGAATCTATTACCAAAAACTAAATAACAGTGAACATAATGTCTGGAATTTCGGATTATTGTGATCTGTAGTTTTCTGTTACTGTGTATGTATATCTATATCAATTCAAAGCCTAGATTTTGGTCAAAAATTGAAGACCTGTATAGGTATAGGTGTGCATACCTTTTTATGGTCAAAAACCTCCACCAATGAAAAAGCGACATATACTAGCCCACCGATCGTGGAAGAGATCGTCGAATAGTATGCAACTTAATTTATTCTATTTTGAAGGCGTTTTGAGTTTTTCGCAGACCGCTTTTATTTCATTCTGTCAAATTTGGTTTTAGTTGGAACCGATTGGAACCGGACCGAACCGCATAGAACCGGACCGAACCGTTAGTGACCGGTTTGGTTTTGGTTCTCGTTAAACCGGAACCGGAACCGTTGACACGACGGTTCCAAAAATTATGATGGAACCGGAACCGGAACCGGTCAAATTATATAAGGTTTTGATTCTAACTTGAAAAACCATTACCTTAGCGGTTCGGTTCATGGTTTTAGTAGAACCGGAACCGAACCGGAACCGTGACAGCTCTAGTTATGATATATCTCAAATGTTTAATGATTTATATGTTTTAAACTTAGATTATCAGATCTATAATATAGAAAGTACTCAGAGGCTAAAAACGAATAACCCGAACCCTACGTATCTTTGGCATTGTCGTTTGGGTCATGTAAATGAGAAACGTATATCCAAGCTCCATAGAGATAGACTATTGCACTCATTTGATTATGAATCATTTGAGAGATGTGAATCTTGTTTGTTAGGCAAGATGACTAAGGTCCATTTCACTGGAAACAATGAGATGGCTGATGATCTCTTGGGTATAGCACACAGTGATGTATGTGGACCCATGAGTTCTACGGCCAGAGGTGGGTACTTCTACTTTGTTGCATTTATTGATGATTTCAGTAGATACGGATGCGTGTACCTTATGAAGTGCAAATCCAAGACTTTTGAAAAGTTCAAAGAGTTCAAGAACGAAGTAGAGAACCAACTGGGTTAAGAAGGTTAAAGCATTCTGATCTGATCGAGATGGTGAATACCTAAGTCATGAGTTTCGTGATCATCTGAAAGAGTATTGTATTGTATCACAGCTTACTCCACCTAGAACACCGCAGCATAATGGTGAGTCTGAGCGGAGGAATCGTACACTGTTAGACATGGTACGTTCAATGATGAGTCATGCAGATCTGCCTATTTTCTTTTGGGGTTTTGCTCTAAAAATTGTTGCTTTTACACTAAATCGTGCTCCAACAAAAGTGGTTCTAAAGACATCATATGAGATATGGACTGAGAAGCGTCCTACTATGTCGTTCATTAAGGTTTGGGGCTGTGAGGCATACGTGCGGCGTCAAATGTCTGACAAGCTGGAACTCAAATCAGATAAGTGTTATCTTGTGGGATATCCTAAGAAAACTAAAAGGTACTATTTCTAACTACCGTCCGAGGGCAAAGTGTTAATGTTTGTCGCGAGAACTGACGTCTTTCTGGAGAAATAGCTATTAAGTAGAAATACTGTCATGGTAGAACTTGAAAAAGTTCAAGAACGACAAAATGTGAATGAACCAGAATTGGTACCTGAGTCAGGACTGCAAGTTGTTGTAGGTGGAGAATCTGCTCAGGAAACACAAGTTGCACGTAGAGCTGGTAGACCAGGGTTTGAGCCTGGGAGATATGGATTTCTCGTGTCTCAAATAGGTAATGTGTTGCTTATGGATCATAGTGATGAACCTGCAACCTACCAAGAGGCTATGAGTTGACCGGACACCGATAAATGGCTTGATGTCATGAAATCTAGGCCTACGAGCGGTGCGGTTTGGGGCAAAACCGAAACCGCGCCGCAAGGGTGCGGTGTTTGACAGGACAAAATCGCACCGCACCGAAACCGTGCGGTGCGGTTTGGTTTCGGTGCGATTTGGTGTCGGTTTTGGCGGTGTGGTTTTGGTTTTTGGCAGTTTTTTGGTATTTTGATTTGTGATTTATTTTTGTACAAACAAAACACATGATTGTTAATACTAACTATTTAAATATATACAAAGATACATGAGTTCTATGCTCAACTATAATGGAGGATGATAAACAAAACAGCATACAAAATTAGGGTAAGCAAAATCATATAAAGTCTGTGAGCACACTACACATAGGATTGATAAAAGAATAAAATTAGGAAGACATCAGGTTCACAAGATTTTAATAAATTTGTGAATATTTCATAAATGAAGTTTAACGGTACTGCAAACCCATTTTTAACAAAAAAAAATCTGTTGGTAGAGGAGAAGGATGATGGGTGTGAAAATACCTGAATCTGGGCAAACGAAGTCTTAGCCACGCCAAAGTGATCGTCTAATAGGAGTAGTGCTTTTGCCAGAGTGATTTTTAGAGCCTGATAGATATCGCAGGCGGGAATGCTGAAAAACCTCATGGGAGAAGAAAATAAGGAGAGGGATGGTCGCCGATCACGATTCGCAAGTTGAACGCAGAACGCCTGAACTTGCGAACTGCGAAAGTCGAAGCCGAGCCATCGCCTGTCGGTTTTTGTTGTCGCACCTCGCCTCTCTTAGGTTTTAGACTTTTAATCAAACATTCATACTTAATTACTCATTTAGACATTTCACATTTAGTGTATAAATGATTAAAAAAGTGAATTGTTAAAGGCAAACCCAATTTGGATATACGCAAATCAAAATCTTAAAATCAGATCATTTTTTCTCAGTTGTTTTTTTCTACGCAAACCAATTTGGATATACGCAAACCAAATTCACCGCCGCTCCCGCTGCATCTCCCGGCCTCTCTGACGTTGCCTCTCACGTCGCCCCTTCCGCCGCCTCTCTCGCCGCAACGCCCGCAACATTTCTCGGCCTCTTTCTCACTGCCTCTCCCGTCGCTGGCAGGTTGTGAGGCTTCTGATGAGCGGTTCGACGTACAACAACCAGACGATTTTGGTTCTTTGTTTTCGTTGCCTCTCCCGTCGCGGGTAGTGTTTTTTTTGTTAATTTTGAAGGTGCGTTGCCGCTTCTCTTCATTTTCGTTTTGATTCTGCATCTGCATTCTTTAATACATATTTTATTATTTTATCTTCAGCATATTGAGAAGCTAATTTTTCGTTTTGGATTTTGCATATGGATTCTACACGTTGGCATTTTCGTTCTTCATTTTTGTTTTGTTTTCGTGTTGTAATTAGATAATGGTATTGGATGGTTGATTTCTATCATCTTATGCCCTATTGTAGTTTATGAAGCGAGAAAAACATAAGTGTATTGTTTGTTGTAACAAATGAAGCTGATTCTTGTTGTTCATACTTTCATTTGTCTTACAAAAACAGCTGTCAATTTTTCATTTTCAAATTTTCATTTCTTGTTCCTAATTTTAGATACTGAAATCAAGCTCAGAAACATCTAAAGATTTTCATTGTATACAGGCATGTTTCACGGTTGACCTCTGAAATTTAAATTAATCAGGTTTGTGAATTTTGTATGTGTTGTTTGGTAATAAAAGTCTTTAAATTTTTACAGATTTTCATTGAAATGAATGTGACAGTTATCATATATTAAATGTTATAAATTTGATGTTTTTATGTTATAAACGTGTTATTTTGTCGAACTGTTGCGCTGGATTTCTCATAAAATTATTTTTTGTCTAAAACATTTGATTATGTAACTTGTAGTGTTGGTTTGTTGTTAACAATTTTAGTTTGTGGTTAACAATTTAGTTTGCACAGAGTATTTTTCAAAATATATGGTTTGTCATTAACAATGATTTGCGTATATTCAAATTTGGTTGGCTTTTACAATCCCCTTAAAAAATAAGAAGCAATGATCATGAACAACAGAACAGGCGAACCGCAAAAGGGCAGAGGTGTGGTTCAGCCGTTTAGGTTGACATCTTATAATAAATATTAATGTATTATACTATTATTGTATTAACCGCAAAGGGGGCATAAATTATATTAGCACTAAATAATAATATTAATGTATTATATTTGATATATTACTCAGTACGGTTCGGTGTGGTTTGCCCGGTTTTGAGGAGGCTAAAACCGCACTGCACCGTGGAAGGCGCGGTTTTCACACCCACAAAACCACACCACACCTCACATTGTCGGTTCGGTTTGAAATACGGTGCGGTGCGGTTTTGGGGTTTGGTGCGGTTTTTGGTTTTCCTGGACAGGCTTAATGAAATCTGAAATGAACTCCATGTATGAAAACCACGTTTGGATCATGGTGGAACCACCTGAAGGGGTACGACCCATAGGGTGCAAGTGGGTCTTTAAGAAGAAGACCAACATGGATGGGAATGTACAGACATTCAAAGGGCAACAAGTGGTTAAAGTTTTCAAGCAAATTCATGGTATTGACTATGATGAGATATTTTCCCCTAATGTCATGATTAAGTCTATCAGAATTCTGCTTGCTATTGCTGCGTATTATGACTACGAGATCTGACAAATGGATGTTAAAATGGCTTTCCTAAATGGAAAGCTCCTTGAGTAAGTGTACATGACACAACCCGGGGGTTTTGTATCTTCAGGTGAAGCCACTAAAATATGCAAGTTGCAGAGATACATTTATGGATTAAAACAGGCTTCTTGAAGTTGGAATTTTCGTTTTGATGAAAAGATTAAAGAGTTTGGTTTTATCAAAAATGAGGATGAACCGTGTGTTTACAAGAGGATTAGTGGGAGCATTGTTGTCTCTCTAATATTACATGTAGATGACATACCGCTGATCGGGAATGACAAACCGACCATGCGGGTTGTTAAGAACAACATAGGGGACTGCTTTTCAATGAAGGACTTTGGTGAAGCGACTTATATACTTGGTATTAAGATCTATAGATGATGCAGGGACAGGAGTCCACCTGCCCTGCCACCTTGGCATCACCACCAAGGGGCCCACCTGGAGTCAGCACCAGGCGGCTTTATCAGGCCCGCGGGCCGTACACCCCAACCAGCTCTCCGCCACGGCATCAGCACCGCGCGACAGGTTGTTGAGGCCGGGTCTCGATCCCGCACCCCCTAGATAAGAGGCCCTCAAGCAACCTCTCATCACCAACTGAGCCGCGGATCAGTTGGTGATGAGAGGTTGCTTGAGGGCCTCTTATCTAGGGGGTGCGGGATCGAGACCCGGCCTCAACAACCTGTCGCGCGGTGCTGATGCCGTGGCGGAGAGCTGGTTGGGGTGTACGGCCCGCGGGCCTGATAAAGCCGCCTGGTGCTAACTCCAGGTGGGCCCCTTGGTGGTGATGCCAAGGTGGCAGGGCAGGTGGACTCCTGTCCCTGCATCATAAAAGTGCAGGATGCCGTGGCAGAGAGCTGGTTGGGGTGTACGGCCCGCGGGCCTGATAAAGCCGCCTGGTGCTGACTCCAGGTGGGCCCCTTGGTGGTGATGCCAAGGTGGCAGGGCAGGTGGACTCCTGTCCCTGCATCATAAAAGTGCACTTTTATGATGCAGGGACAGGAGTCCACCTGCCCTGCCACCTTGGCATCACCACCAAGGGGCCCACCTGGAGTCAGCACCAGGCGGCTTTATCAGGCCCGCGGGCCGTACACCCCAACCAGCTCTCCGCCACGGCATCAGCACCGCGCGACAGGTTGTTGAGGCCGGGTCTCGATCCCGCACCCCCTAGATAAGAGGCCCTCAAGCAACCTCTCATCACCAACTGATCCGCGGCTCAGTTGGTGATGAGAGGTTGCTTGAGGGCCTCTTATCTAGGGGGTGCGGGATCGAGACCCGGCCTCAACAACCTGTCGCGCGGTGCTGATGCCGTGGCGGAGAGCTGGTTGGGGTGTACGGCCCGCGGGCCTGATAAAGCCGCCTGGTGCTGACTCCAGGCGGGCCCCTTGGTGGTGATGCCAAGGTGGCAGGGCAGGTGGACTCCTGTCCCTGCATCAATAGAGATAGATCGAAAAAGTTGCTGGATTTAACCCAAAGTACGTACATTGACAAGGTGTTGAAACGGTTCAGCATGCTTGAGTCCAAGAAAGGATTCTTACTCATGTCTCATGGTGTGAGTCTCTCTAAGAACCAGTGTCCTAGTCTTGCGAAGATAAGGACCGCATGAAGTTGATTCCATATACTTCGACAATTTGGTCAATCATGTATGCAATGATATGTACTAGACCTGATGTCTCTTATGTCTTGAGCATAACTAGCAGATATTAGTTTGATCTCAGTGAAAGTCACAGGATTTTCGTTAACAATATCCTGAAGTACTTGCGAAGGACTAAGGATACGTTCTTGGTATTTGATGGAGAGGAAGAGCCCGTTGTAAAGGGTTACACGAATGTTAGCTTCCAAACTGATAGGGATGACTCAAAGTCTCAGTCAAGATTTGTATTTTGCCTTAATGGAGGTGTTGTTAGCTGGAAGAGTTCCAAGCAGCAGACAGTTGCCGATTCTATAACTGAGGCCGAGTATATCGCCGCTGCAAATGCAGTGAAGGAGGTTGTATGAATTAGGAAATTCATCGGCGAGTTAGATGTAGTTCCTAGCATTGTTCGTCCTGTGGTTCTCTACTGTGAGAGCAACGGTGCAATTGCACTTGCTTCGGAACCTAGATCTCATCACCGCTCCAAGCACATGCTTCGGCGATTCCATCTAATTTGAGATATTGTCGATCGAGGAGATGTGAGCATTTACAGAGTGCCGACTAAGGAAAACATTGTGGATCCACTGACAAAGCCTCTTGCACAGAGAAAGCATGATGGTCATGTTAGATCTATAGATATATGATACCTGAATGATCAACTCTAGTAAGAGTCTTGTGCATTGTATGTTTGTTGGTTGTAATATTTCATTTGATGAATAAAGTATTGTATGCATTTTATTTATATATTTTAGCAAGTTCTTTTATTGTGTTATTATTTTATTGTGATATAGTAGTTAACTGTATAAATACTCTTAGAATGTTTGCTTCCATAGTAGTCAAGTAGTGACTTGAAAGTGGAAGCATATGATCTAAGAAGCTTCATTCTTAAAAGGTCACAGGTCGTTGTATCATCTTAGAAGCTAAGGGCGATGTTGATACCTTTAAGACTAGCATGTGCGTTGACTGATGACCCGTCCTCATACGTCATGATATTGTGATATCAAATCATCACAAGGGTACTTGTTATGAACAAGTTGTACTTGACAGACCCACCAAGAGAATACTTTGTGGATTGTTATATAAAGGTGTCACAAGTATGACTCAAGTGGCAATGGTGTTTGTGGTCCTTTGACCTAAAGTCACAGCATTTATCGAGTGAGGAAGAGCATGCTTTGATGTCATCAAAAGTTCAATCTTGAGAAAGTTGGATGATAAAGGTGGTTATTGGGTGCATTACGAATCATTTGGGTGTTTGTGTGTAAGCAAAAATAGGATGTCCTTCTTTATGACAGGAGTTGCATCCATGGGCCCCTTGATGGAATGAGAGTGAGAAATGCATGACCATGCCTGGCTGAGTCAATATATGATATTGGGCTCACCAATTTTTGGAAGTCCATTCTAGATCAGGAAACTGGGATTGAACAATTATGATGGTGACACGGTCTATACCTCTAGTTCTATCTGGATGTAAGGAACGAATGAACATGACAACACTGTAACATTTGTCACAATGGCTTTTAAGTTTATTAACTCTTACTGTTTGGGGAGCAATGATGTATTGTTAGATGTTGCTCAATGTTTTTGAAGCTTTTGTTTGATACTTTCAAGATCAAGTGGGAGACTGTTAGTGTTACCATTGTGATCTGAAAGTGATCAAGCATGTGCCCTCACTGCCAACTCAGTATGAGTCTATCAGGGTCACACATAAGATTTTGGAGAAATTAGGAGATTGGATTTGTATGATTTGGCTCATATGATGAGTTGAAAAGACTTAGCTCAATCAGGCTAAAAGCATCGAGTGCGTGGAGACCACTCAACGCCTTCGTCGAGTTAAGCGTTAACTCGGTGAATGGCGGCGTTGAGTGTGTTGAGTGTATTCAACGATTCGTTGAGCTAAGGTATTGATTCGACGAGTATGACACTTAAGCGTTGAGTGGGTTGACTATACTCGACGATTCGTTGAGTCAGGGAGTTGTTTCGACGAGTCTGAGTCTCAGGCGTTGAGTGCGTTGAGTTCAATCAACGCTTTTGTCGAGTAAAGGGTTTACCTAACGAATCTGGCACTTAGGCGTTGAGTGTATTGTGTTCACTCGACGTCATTCGACGAATCTGGTTTTTGGCGTTGAGTGCGTTGAGTGCACTCAACGTCATTCGACGATTTGTCGAGTATGGCACAGAAAGCGTGGAGAGCGTTGAGTCCACTCAACGCCTTCGCAGAGTCAAGCGTTAATTCAGCTGAAGATGGCGTTGAGTTCGTAATGTATCCTATGGATATTCGACGATTCGTCGAGTATGTGATGATACTTGACGATTCGTCATGTATGCTATAGATACTCGACGATTCATCATGTATGTTATAGATACTCGAAGATTCGTCGAGACAAGCGATGTCTAGCCGAAATTCTGGATTCTAAGTCTGGGACTGCCAATAGCGACAGGAACTGTTCTGTTTATTCCTTGGGTATAAATAGAAGTCTTCAGGGTTTCTTCAGACAACCTTTTTACTGTTCATTCTGTCTAAGCACACGAGCCGTACTGTGCGAAAAGACGGAAGCCCTAGAATCCCGACGGAAGTCGTTTCGCCTCTCGCCGTCGCTGTCATTGATCCCGATCCCGATGAGTGTCATCGCCACCTCTCCTTCAACAGATCTAGCAGTCTGTGGAGATGTTGTGTGTCCTCTCCCGATCTAGTGCTTGTTCGAGAAGTGGTTGTGGGTTCTCCCGATCGTGTGGATTTCCTGTAGAGGCGCGGATATACTTTCTGCGCTCAAGACTCGAGCCGCTAAGTGGTCAGCTAATTTTCTGGAGCATCTAGGTTGAGTATCGACTCAATCCCACAAAGGTAATTTTATTTAAGGAAAGTTTTACTTCTTGATTCATGAATATTGTCAGATCCGAATACTTTTGAATTTTCTTGTTCTCTATTTTTTTGTTGCGTGCACAAATGTTGTGTCGTCGAGTAAAACCCAACAGTCATGTATCATGAGACGGTCAAAGCTATGTGGGAGGAACTTCACTCCCTCTATTCTGGCAAGGACAGCCTCCAGCACCTATTCGACATCATCACCGAACTTCAAACGCTTGAACCAAGTGCAACAGGTGACTTGACCTCCTTTGTTGCAAAAGCCAAGACTTTTGTTGAGGCGTGGATACAACATCAGCCACCCACGATGGATCTGGCTACAAACGGGCCCAGAAAGAAGCAGTTGGGATTGTCATGATGATGGCCCGTGTTCCACCCCATCTTCACAGTGTTCGGGCTCAGATTCTTTCTTCATCTACAACTCTCTCAATGTCAGATGTTTGTTCTATGCTCTTAAAGGTTACTCCGCCTTCGGATGCTCCTGGGAATCTATCTCCGACCCTCCTCCAGTAGCCCCTGTCTACTCCTCCTGTATCTCGTGGTCTTTCGACTCGTGAGGTCGCACCACTTCTCGGGGACTGGGACGTGTTGGAAGACCTCCTTTTAAATGTACTCATTGCGGTCGGGATGGTCATCTTGAGGCCACCTACTATCGCAAGCATGGTCTGTCTCCACATCTCACTGTGTCTACTACAGCTGATCCCCACTCCACCCCTAACGACAATGATATTTTGCGCACTCAGCTCCAACATCTTCAAGGGGTGATTAGTCGCTCGTCTGGATCCGTTGCATCGATCTCCAATGAAGGTATATCATGTCTCTTTCGTAGCTCCCACTGGATTGTGAACTTGGGGCACACCATATTACTCCGCAAAAACCGCCTCAGTACTTGCAAACTGCATATCTCAAGTTCATCATTGTGTCCAATGGCGACACCACCACGGTTTCTGGCGCTGCTAATGTGTCTAACCCTCTCTCTCTCTTTATCATCGGTCCTTCATGTTCCGGGATCACCTTTTAATCTGTTTTTTGTTAGTTGTATTACTCAGGAACTTGATTATTGTGTAACCTTCTCACCTTCCTCCTTTATTGTTCAGGATCGACAAATGCAGAATATCATTGGTAAGGGGCGGCTGTCTAATGAGTTTTATCTCATAGATATTACATCTATTGTTCTCTCAACGGTCTCTTTTGTTGATTGACATCGACGTCTTGAGCATGCTCCCTTCCATATTCTCAAGAAAGTTCTTCCTGATATTTATCTTCATGAGTTTACTTGTGAATCACGTATCTTTGACAAATAGCATCGTGTATCTTTCAGTTCTACTTGTACTTGAAGTGATGCTCATTTTTTTTAAATTTCATTCTGATATTTGGGGTCCGTATAAAACCCCTAGCATTTATGCTTCTCGCTATATTGTTACATTTATTGATGATTACTCGTGCATAACCTGGTTGTATTTACTTCGCGATCGAGCTGAAATTACCTCTATCTTTTGTGTCTTTATTACTGAGACTCGAACTCAGTTTTCCAATACCTTAAAAGTACTTTGCACCGACAATGCATGTAAATATACCAGTCGTACCTTCTCAAATATGTGTACCGAGTTTGGAATTATCCATCAAACTTCGTGCACTTATACTCAATAAAATGGTATGGTCAAGCGGAAAAATCATCATCTTCTTGACATCGCTCGGTCACCCATGTTTTAAATGTAGGTACCCACATTATACTGGAACTTTGTTGATACTATTGTATGTTATCTCATCAACCGCATGCCCTCTTCCATGCTCAACTTCGCGACTCCGTTCAGTCTTCTTTTTCCTTCAAAGCCTCTGTTTTCCCTCATGCTCCGTGTTTTTGGATGTACATGTTATGTTCATAACCTTGGTTCGTCTACTGACAAGTTTGGTCATCGTGCTACCAGATTTATGTTCGTTGGATACACTCGCACTCAGAAGGGTTATGTGTTACTCTCCAGCCGATAACAAACTGGTCGTTTCGGCGGATGTAACCTTTCTCGAGAACCAATCGTTTCACTCCTCTCCTTCAGCTCCCCTTCTACCTCCTCTACCTCATCATACCATCTCTGTCACGTCTCCTCTTCCCCCACTTCTTCCCACACCAATCTTGACACCTGTTCAACCCAAACCACCTCTTCGTGTATACACTCGCCATCCTCCAAAATATAATGGCCTATGATAGTTACCCTCTACCAGCGATATCTCGTGACAAGTCGATCCGGCATCCACCTCTACGGCTCATCCCATGGCGAATTATGTGTCCTTTCATCGCCTCTCCCCGCCTCTCCTAAAATTCACGCTATCTTTATCCTCCATTTTTACACCTAACTCTTTGCAAAAGACTCTTCAACATCCGGGGTGACGTGTGGTCATGGATGAGAAAATGACTGTCATTTGGGCTAACCAGACTTGGGATCTTATACCTCTTCCTTCATGTCAGACTTTTGTTGGTTGTAAGTAGGTCTTTGCGATCAAACACGCTCCAGACGGAACAGTTGAACGCCTAAAAGCTCAACTTGTGGCTCGAGAATTTACTCAACAACAAGATCTCGTCTATGATGAAACATTCTCACCAATTGCCAAGTTAACAACCATTCGGGTCCTGATCTCCTTAGTTGTTCATTGACAATGGCCCTTACATCAGTTGGATATCAAAAATGTGTTTCTCAATGGGGACCTTCTCGAAAATATCTACATGCACCAAGCTCATGGGTTTGAGACCATAGGGAAGTCTCGTATTTGTCATCTCAAAAAATCAATTTATGGTTTCAAACAGTCTCATCGAGCTTAGTTTGACAAGTTTAGTAAGGTTGTTCATGAGTTGGCTTCATGCGTAGCTCGGCTAATTTCTCTCTTTACTCGTCATTAACCAACTGGCACAATTATTCTCTTAGTTTATGTTGATGATATCCAGATTACTGGGAATGACTCCACCGGGATACAACTAATTAAGCAACATTTAAACTCCGCCTTTCAAACTAAAGATCTAGGAAATCTTCAGTACTTCCTTGGACTTGAGGTGGCAAGACGACCTGATGGTCGTGTTTTATCACAATGGAAGTATTGCCTTGATCTCCTTTAGAATGATGGCTATTCGGGATGCAAACCTGTTGACACTCCTATGGATGTCAACCACAACCTTTGTGCTCATGAATCTGACTCTGATCTACTGCTTGCAAATCTAGAATGTTATTGATGTATTATCGGAAAACTGATATATCTAACGGTTATAAGACTTGATATCTCGTTTGTTGTTGGAGTTGTCAGTTGGTTCATGCATACTCCACGGACCTCTCATCTCCAGATCGTCGAGCGCATCCCCAGGTACTTGAAGACTACTCCCGGACAAGGGCTTGTGTACAATACATCTTCATCTCTATCTTTGATTGCATATTCTGATGCTGACTATGCGGGTTCTCTTGATGATCGATGCTCCACAACTGATTTTTGTACGTACTTTGGTGGAAACATTATTATCTAGTGTAGCAAGAAACAATATGTTGTTGTTCACTCATCTGGTGAGGCCGAGTATCGTGTGATGGTGGTTGTTGTGTTTGAGCTTACCAGGCTAGAAAGTCTCTTTGGTGATTTGGGAGTCAAACTTTTCTCACCAACAACGTTGTTTTGTGACAGTCAAGCTGCTATACATATTATCAAGAATCTCATATTCCACGAGCGAACCAAACTCATTGAAGTTGACTATCACTTCATTCGGGAAAAAGTTCAAGTAAAGAAGTTAGAATTGGAGCATGTTCCTACTACCGGGCAAGTTGTGGACATTCTCATCAAGGCCTTACCGTGATCGCTATATCATCAGTTTTTGTCCAGGTTTGGTGCTTATGATTTGTATGCTCCAACTTGCGGGGGAGTGTTACAGAAAGACGTGTAAAAAGGTTCACTATTGAGGCAAAAATGGGAGCCCATTTGTAATCTAATTTAGTCCCACATCTTAGGATTGGGAATCCTACTCTCTCTCTTCTTATATATAAGTGGACACATACATGCATTATACAAGTGAACATTTTGAGAAAATTAATAAAATCTTTTATTTTTCTCTCTCCTTCAAATTTCTACAAGAGCAAACAAATGAGAACCATTTGTCGGTCACAAGGACTTTAGGATCTCATCCTAAATGAAGATACTCTAGAATGAGTATCAGAAAAGAGATGATAAAGCTCTACTCTACATCCATCTGGGAATGCTTAAAACAGCCATTCCATTAACAAACAATGCAGCCACAGCAAAAGAAGTTTGGAAAATAAGTAGTACATAGTTTAAAAGAAGCAAAAGAGTATTTTTTATCAAACTCCAATTCCTATGGAAAAATTTTGATACTCAAACCATAAACGGAGGAAAAACTACACATGCATTATTCTCAAAAGTAACATCTGTAGTAAACCAAATTAGGTATGCACGTCTTTACAGCTTGACATGTGGCTTTAGAAAGTACTTCCATTTGAAATCTTCAATGAATCTTCAAAAATAATAATATTACTCCTCAATGCAGTCCTGAATTACGACTATTACATGACATTATAGTTGAATCAAAGGAGAGCATTTTCATCAACTGACAAAAGTGCAATCGACCATTGGCTTTCCTCTTCCTATTTGCTGTCATTTTCTAAAAAAAATGCAACTAAATTCCTTCACTCTCCTCAATTCAATCACCAAAACATCAATGTAGAAGCATATGTCCTTCTCAGGAGTCATGTTCCCTCACAACTGTCAATATGCCGGTAACGCTGCAATCTCGGGAGAAGTTCCTACCATTATCCATCCCACGTCCCAACCTCAGATGTTGACTCCCATTAGTGTTAAATATATTCTTACTTTTAAAATTCGAAATTAACGTATTCTACGTGTGAGATATTGATGGGAACTAGGGGGAAGATCGGCTGAGAGGGTGGTGCCGGCGGTAGGGGAGAGAGAGAGAGAAGGGAGAATAGGTTAAAGGAGAGAATTCAAAATAACATTCATCCCGGGTAAATCCCAAACAATGCATAACACTCCCCCTTATAATAGTGGGGGGTGCGAGCAGCGACACAAGCTGTCCACGAAATTAAAATACAAAGGCCAAAATTAAGAAATTATAAAATATAACTAATAAGCCGCGATCCCCTCCGCGAGCTCGTTCAGGGCATGTGTCGCCAGCGCTCGGCGTGTGTAGACTCATAGTGGCGACAACAGTGATCCTGGAACAGCCCCGGGACTTCAGACTTCAGAAGGTAAGTCCCAGCAACCGGGCCCTCCTATGGGCCAGAGTCCCGCTGAAGGTCGTAGCAGCGACCAAGTAGCTTGTTGGGTAGTTCGGCGCCAGCTTCCATATTTCTTCCAAACCAAAGCCAGTTGGGTCGGTGGCACCCCTGTCGGAGGTTGTAGGAGGGCGGAGTCACCGTCGAGGAGACGCGGTTTCCCCTCGTATTAGTCGTGTAGGAACAAAATGGACATAGACTCCCAATTGACGCATACCTCGTTGAGCGTGTGGAGCCAAGCCACTCCCATCACGGCGTCGAGGCCGCCTAAGCCAAATGAGTCAAATGTGTAGAAGTCCACGGTCACGGAATAGGGCCCTAGAGAGAGAGACAGCAGTACAACAACCCAGAGTCGGGCGATGGCGCCCATCGCCCAAGCGGACCGCAACATCAAGGGAGGGAACCAATGGAGGACGGGGCTGCTGCACCAGGTGCTCCGAGATGAGGTTGTGGCTTGCGTCGCTGTCCACCATGATGATGATCGGCGATCCCGCAGTGTGTCCGAGAGCTGCATGGTCTGCTGGCCGAAAATCTTGTCTGACGAAGCGCAGGACAACTCCAACCGGGAGAACATAACTGTGGTGGAGTCGAAAGGTGTGTCCTCCGGTGAGAGCTCCAGAGCCTCAAAGTCGGCCAAGGTAACCTCCGAGTCGACGTTGCAGATAATGACACGAAACTCCTTGAGTGCGCAAACGTGGGTAGGAAAATAGGGCTGACGGCAGCGGAAACACAACCCCTTTCGACGGATGACGTCCAACTCACAGTTCAAGAAACGATGAGGAGGGGTCGGTCGTCCTGGCTGAGTGTCTGGAGGAGGCCGTGGAGTTGGTGTCTCTGGAGTAGAGGTATGCCACGATCGGCCCCGCGATGGAGGTCCGCCTGACGATGGAGGTGGTGGAAGAGACAAATCCGCCTCCACAAGGCGGGTCATGTTGAGGGCATCGGAAACCGTCTGGGGGTGGTGAGTGCGTAGCCGGGAGAGGATGTGGGGCAAGAAGGCATGCATGAAGAAGTCGAGATAATGATCCGGCGGTAAGTCAGGAACATGGGTGACGAGGGCCGCAAACTCATCAATGTAATCATCCAATACACGGGCTTGGGGGACCCCCACACAGCCGTTCGATGGAGAATCCGGAATAATGGGTGTCATAGCGGTGGATCATCTCCTATTTCATCTCCGACCAAGAGATCGTCGGGTTGGACTGTCGGAGCCACCGAGCCCAAAGAAGGGCGGAGCCGTCGAGGCCCGCGACGACAGTAGAGACTTTATCTTTCTCGGAAGTATGGTGGAGGTCGAAGTACTGCTCTGCTTTGGCAATCCACCCAATCGGGTCCACCCCGGCAAAAGTGGGGAGGTCCAAAGTGAGGGTGGGGCGGCCAGGAAGAGGCGGGATCGCGGAGTCCCTAATGTAAGGGAGAGGCGCCTCCCCGAGGATGGACGCGCCGGTGGCCGGGAACATGGATCCATTCGCGGAAGAGGCGGCGGCGGGCTGGAGTGCGTCGAACTTCGTGTGAAGGGCAAGAATGGAGGGGTACATTGAGCCCACCATGGATTCTTGTCTAAGTTATCAAAGGCGCAAGGCGCACCGAGACGCAAAGGGCCCCTGGAGCCTAGGCGCAGGGCGCAGGCGCGCGCCTGAGGCACGTGAGGCGCACAAATGGGGGGAAAAGAAAATTGAGCGAATTGGGCGCCCAATTCGCAGAAATTGAGCAACTCGGGCGCCCAATTCGCTGAAATTGAACAAATCGGGCGCCCAATTTCAACAAATTCGCTCAATTTCAGCGAATTGGGAGACCAATTCATTGATTTTCAGGGAATTGGGCGCTCAATTTGCTCAATTTCAGCGAATTGGGGGCCCAAGTGTGTTTAGGGGTGCCTCGGGTGCGTCTGAGATCACGTTTTTGCTCAACTCAAATTTTTTTTAAAACACCTTGAAAGTCCCATGCGCGCCTTTGGCACGCCAGGGAGCTTGTAAGGCGCGCTCCTGTGGCACATCGCCCGCCTCAACCGTGCTGAGGCGGGGCGGGCTGCGCCCGGCACCTTAGGCGCGCCTAGGCGCGCGCCTTGACAACTGTGATTCTTGGGCGTCGACGCGGCGAAGGAGGGCCTTAGTGGAGTCCTCCGGCGGCGGTTTTGCAATGGACCGGGTTGTAGGAGCCATAGCGGGGCTGGACAGTGGTGCACAGGATGCGATGAAGCAGAAGGAGGGTAGCTACTCGGCAAAGCAGGCGGAGGTTAGCGAGCGGAGATCTGGAGGAGAGAAGCGGACGCTGGAGGTAGAGGTGGATCGGGAGACGGCGCCAGAGGTGGACGGAGGCGAAGCAGAGGACCGGGGCGGTAGGATCCAGCGGCACGATTTTGCGTGGGTCGCGGTTAACGCGCATCTTGCGCGGGTCGCGGGTGGCACGGGGCGCAGGTGACGCGGGACGCGCTGACGGGATTTGGCGGGGGTTGGCTGGGTCAGCAGCAGCAAGAAGGCCTTCGGCGCGCAGGACGGCGAGGTCGGACCAAAATGATGGGAATTATGGGAAGACCGGCTGAGAGGGGGTGACGGCGGTAGAGGGAGAGAGAGAGAGAGAAAGATGTTAGAGGAGAGAATTCAAAATAATATTCATCCACGGTAAATCCCAAACATCGTATAACACTTCCCTTATACTAGTGGGGGGTGCGAATAGCGACACCAGTATCCACGAAATTAAAATACAAAAAGCCGAAATTAAGAAATTATAAAATATAACTATTAAGTCGTGATCCCCTCTGCGAGCTCGTTCGGGGAATATGTCACCCGCGCTCGGCGCATGTAGACTCGCCAAGGCGTCTTTGGGTCGTCCTCGTCTGTCCAAACCGCTCCTGATGCGTCTGGTTCATCTTCATCGGTTCGCGCCGCGTCAGCCGTGAATATCCGTAACAGATATGCATACAATTGATTTAAGTAATTCATGTATGGTGTCATTACTCATTAGTCATCAAGTCAAGGAGAATCTATCCATTTACAAGTCCAAGCTAAAAATTTGAAAGTGAAAAAACTTATGACAACAACATTGTACTCATGCAATCATCCTCGATCAACCCATGAATTTCATGGGCATCTAAATGAACTGCTCATCGTGGGTGGATATATTTTTCTCATGATTAATATTAGCATTGTTATTGTGAATTGATTGCATAAGATTTGTTTGATGATGTGTGCTAATTATTTCTCTCATGGCGCATATTTGCCTTTTTGTGCGTGCTTACAGTTTAACAAGTGTCCTTCGACTCCTCATGAACATTCTTCTGTGTGTTGTCACTTAGATCATGTACTAGACTACCAGCCAACTGTTTCATGTCGTGTTTTAAGTGTTTGTGAATTTCTTGCAAACAATTTCTAGCTTCTCCGGGAAAATAAGTCATTCTTGTCGTTCTACATGCTCCTGAAGTTTCGTTGCTACATATCTCGTGTTATGTCAAGTCATGCACAAAACTTTCTATCATCCTTCTTTAATTTCCAACTGCAACTTATTTGCATGGTTTAGAATCAATCTTGAAAAAGAATACTAAGATAAAAAAATGAACAGCACAATACATATAAAAACAAGCAAAATATGAAGATGATAAACAAACCGGATTTTTTCGACAATCTGCAAAGGAAGTTGCAACCACAGCTCGTGAAGCATCTGGAGAACCCCATATCTCCACTACCTTTGGAACTCCAACCTTTCCATGAACTTCCACAACTGAAACAATAGAATGATCAAAAACATACATGAATGCGGATAAAAGATTCCATTTCATAACAAATTGAACTTTTACAAAAATTAAGCACATTACCCTTAATAAGTCCTAGTACATCTGAGGTTAATGCTCTCAGGGGGGGACAACCGGGGCTCTCCACTGTTGTTGTTCTAGGCATCCTTTTATATAGTTTTGGATCTCTAAAACATCAACTAAACATCATTCAAGTTATTAATTGGTGCAGGAAACGAAAGAGCAATATTTGTACTAACAAGAGATGACCTAGGAGGAGATGCTCCAGAAGGATATGGGTATTACTGTACTGATATTTTCTCAAGGAAATCATATACTGCTTGAACTATAATAAATTACTCGTTACAATATGCAAAATTATAGACCTTAAAAATTATTTCTCCTATTATTAAATCAAATCTTATTCAAATCACTGGTATTTTTTTGCATATTAGTCTTAACATTGAATCTTTTTTTGTAATAAAATCTTATTGTATTGATTTATTTTAAAGGATAGACTACATTTGAAATCTTAGAATTGTTCATGGAGACATTTAGACATCTTATAGCTTTTTTGAATGGACCCCACCATCTGAATGGACCCTAAGTAACTGTTCTTCACAGCATGCAAAATCCTACACCTGAAATAATGTTTCGCATATGCTTGGACAAAATATTATTCAATTAGTTAATTTACCAATTTATTTTTTGTGGTTCTATAGACTATTTTTAATAGTGAATTTTTTGTAATAAAGATATTTACACCATAGACTATTGATTTGTACTTAAATTCTTTAATTTTTACATAAAAAATATATAATTTGTGAAATTTGTTTAAAAGTAATTGAACTTCTTATATCCTTCAATGTTTATGGTCGATAAAAATGGCAAGACTACGCCAAAATCCAAAATTGTTTGTCCATTACAACATGCAAAATCTGAGCTTAAAATAATATTTTGCCTAAGCTTCGATTAATTATTCTTCAATTATTTAATATGACGATTTATTGTTATGAGTTTGTACATAGATTAATTTTAGGCTATGCTTGTTTCGGTTGTTGTTGTTTATCAAAAAGTAGTTGTGACAAATGGAGTTTGAAAAACGAATTGACAGTAAAAAATAAAGTTTGCAGTAAAAAAATGTTTGTGTAAAACTCTACTTACAAAGCTGTTCGAAAAGCAGTGCATAAAAACTATTTGGTAAAAACAGAATTTTGTAAAATATATAATATTCAAATGTCAAACCCTTTAGGAGGTAATGAGTACAACAATAACGATAAACATAAAACACCAGGTAAACAAGAGTACAAAGTACAACAAATTATTTTTCATTTGCACACTATAATACAATCAAGATAACCGTTCTCAGCTATTTTTATAGAATTTTGACTTATTCCTTACAGATATGAAGTGCATTGGTGCTCAAATTGATATGAAGTGCACTGAAAGAAATTGGTGCTCAGATTTCTTACAATATCTTAACAGTTAAAATTTGATTTGATAGTCCAAAAAAAAATATGCATTCACAGACCAAAAACAAGCGTTTTCTGAACTCTTACAGGAAACAAATCTCTGGATTGCTACATTCATCTGCTATTTTATTTGTATGTCTTCTATAAATAATATAAACCTAAAAAGGGGTAGAAATCTCTCATACTAGAAGAAAGAAAAATTGAACAGCAAGCTACCAATTTCGAAGGCATGCTGATGTAGCACGGGTTACCGCTTTGCGCACCAATTACCAAATATTCGTGTGATTGCGACATTTCATCAAGCACTAGGCGTGCGATTAACGTGATTCAAACACAAATTGTTTGGGCGTTTCGGAGCTCCGTTTTGGGCAAACGCCGCCGGAAGGCGGGTAAACAAATGAACCTCCGGCGGCGTTTGCTCCGTTTCCACCCGCCCGCCTTGAGAAAAGCCCCAAAAAGCTCCGTTTGGAGCAGCCACCTCCCCCCTCCGTTTCGAACACTCCGTTTCCACCCGCCGGATCGATCCGCCACCGCCGAAACAAATGAAGCCTTAAACTACGCACGCAATCACTTTCCTAACGACGGTGGCTAACGGGGGACGTTATTTCGACGTGGAGAATCGACCGGGTGAGGGAAATCCCGACGGAACTCGCCAACCGGGCGTCTAACCCCTCCCGACCAATTGGTTGGAGAGCGACGACGAGCTTTTTTCGCTCTGACCCGTTCAACGATATCCAAACACACACCGAACCTTTCACAGCCACAAGAAAAGAATAAAGAGACGAATCACGCACAAAATGATTCAGCACGCCTAGTGCTTGATGAAATGTCGTAATCACACAAATGTTTGGTAATTGGCGCGCAAAGCGGTGACCCGTGCTACATCAATTTGGTAATTGATTGCGACATTTCATCAAGCACTAGGCATGCGATTAGCGTGATTCAACCACAAATTAAAATTATGCACGCAATCCCTTTCCTAACGACGGTGGCCAACGGGGGACGTTATTTCGACGTGGAGAATCGACCGGGTGAGGGCAATCCCAACGAAATTCGCCAACCGGGCGTCTAACCCCTCCCGACCAATTGGTTGGAGAGCGGCGACGAGCTTTTCTCACTCTGACTCGTTCAACGATATCCAAACACACACCGAACCTTTCACAGCCACAAGAAATGAATAAAGAGACGAATCACACTCAAAGTGGAGGTGAGAAAGGCGTTACCCAACCGGAAGAGATCCGGGACGTAGGTTGTCGTCAGTGTCGGCGCAAGGGGGTCAGCAGGCGGGCGAGGAGGAGCAGGCGGCCGGGATCACGATGGAGAGTGGCTACCGGTGCCACGCCGGTGGAGAAGCCGTCGGTGTCTCGCCGGGGCGGGAGTTGCCGAACGGAGGCGTCGCCGAGAGGGGACGACGGCTCACGCCACTGCGACCCGGTGTCGCACCAGACGGAGTAGACGCGAAGCGGAAGAACGGCCTAGGGTCGGCTGCTCCTGTCACGGGAGAAAGAATGGGCTCTGGAGTTACGCCGGAGGGGAGGGGAAGCGTCGCCGGTGTCTCGCCGGGGAGGAAGGAGCAGCCCGTCGATATCGCGTCGGGCGGATCCGTCGGTGTCGCGCCGAACAGGAGAGAAGGAGAAGCCGATGCTTTTTCTTTTGCTCAAAATATCTTCATTAGGGCTTTTGGCCAACAAAGAGGAGTATTTATACTCCCCCAAAAACTAATCATAGCCACACACTTTCAAGATCACACCCTAGCCACTAAATTGTTTTAACCTAAAATTAACGGCAGGAAATAAAATAGTCCGTGACCGCCTAACGTTTTGGTCGAACGGCTGCGCGATAGCAACTTAGAAATGTGATTAAATGTTTGCTAAAAATAATAATAAAATAGATAATTAAACATAACGGATCATGACGTGATTGGGCCTCCGCGTGTTGGTCCGAAGGTTGTAGAGGTGCGCCGCGTTGTCAAGCAGGGCCGGGTCGGCGCCATCAATCCTGCTCCTCTCAAAATCACTCATCACCGGTGAGTGGTGTAAGCGGTAAAGGTGTAGCATGTCAGCATCAAGAAGCTCCAACTTCGCGGTGGACACCCATGTGGTGTCATATCCGGGACGGTCCTTCCAACGAACCAAGTAGCGGTATATGTCGCCCTTCATGGAAGCAAATGGTGGATCCTCCAAAAACTGAGTTGAAACAAGAAGAACATTCCTGGGGCAAGCATTAGTAACAAGCATAATATCACTTGGAACCTCACTAGTATGTGAGGGGGGAAGCTCCAAGGTAGAAAAATATGGGGATATGGTATCACTCCCTAACACATGAGAATGGTCGTGAGGAGAATGAGAAGAGGGGGGAAGTAAGTCTTGCAGTGTTGCGGGAAACGGTGTAAGATTGAAAACAATACACATGGGGTGTAAGCCCCAATCGGTAAGCAAGGAAAGAATGTACGCGTTAGCGCCCAACTTTATTAAAATCTGACAAGGGTCGGCGCGCCAGCTGGCTAATTTCATTCCGGAACCTGCGGGTAACCGTTCGGGAATTGATTTAACCAGGATAAAATCTCCAACATCAAAACTCGAGCTCGTTTGTGCACATTCGCGTGGGAGCGGTATGCAATGTATGTAGTGGTTAATCAGTGGTGGATCTCGTGATGCAACGTATGCAAGCGTTGAGCAACATCATTTGCAAAGTGACCGGAGTTATACGCGGGAGATAATGAGATTAAGTCAAACAGCACACGGGAATAGGAACCATAGACAACTTCAGTTGGAGAAATACTCGTGGATCGAGTAGTGGAAAACGGAAGGGAGTGTTCAGAGGGAGGGTCCTCGGCCATGTCGCTTGGGGTGTCCGACGCCTCGACGACACTATGTTCTTCGCAGATGATAGCATCGCCCTTGGCGGTTGGGTCAACCAGAGGCACCAGCTCGTGGCTTGTAGGACATTCGATCGCGAAATGGATGGGTTTGTCGCAAGATGGAACATCTACCTTGCTAGTCTTCCTCATGGGTATACGCGCACTTGCGGTGACGTTGATTTCCGGGGCGGTGATAATAGTGGATTTTTCGTTGTCCATATGGGTATAGTGATCGCGAGAAGGGTGGGGTGTTCGGTGGTAGGAGGGGACATATTGGGCGAGTGTATTGGGTCGAAGGTAAGCGAGGTCAAAGTGAGTAGTGAGAATGGTATGCATTTGCGGTCATGTGTACGCAATACCACCTACACGACGCTCTTCGTTTAGCCAAAAGCTTTGGGCTTGGCCCTCTAATTTCATGCAATCGACTACCACCTTTTGGTGGTCGTCAAAATTGTGTCCTTCAAAAGAAGACTCTAACTTCATTAACCAATCCTTAAAGGTTTTTGGAGCACCGTAACCGTCAAACTTTGGGGCTTCGATTATATTTTTTCTTGGGAGAGCATTATGCAAAGTCCCATTGTGGTTCGTATTGCCATGATCATTGTGTGGAGCATGTTGGTGGTGTGGAGGTTTGCGGGGTGGAGGGTTGGTTTGTTGGTTTTGCAGAAGGAAACCGTTTTGCATCGATTGGGTCAAATTGGTAAACGCCGCAGTGATTTGGGTGATTTGACCGGTGAGATCACGTTGGACGGCCGCGAGTTGGGCTTGCGTGACATTTCCAATAACGTGAGTGGCGTCCATGTTATTGGACGTGGATGACGAGGGAATGTAGTCGGAACGTGTGTGCATAAAGGGTTAAAAATGACGTGGGAGGACCGGCAAAGATTAAGAAATCTTTGAGTCGAAGTCTGATACCAAATTGATGTAGCACGGGTTACCGCTTTAAGCACCAATTACCAAACATTTGTGTGATTGCGACATTTCATCAAACACTAGGCGTGCGATTAACGTGATTCAACCACAAATTAAAACTGCGCACGCAATCCCTTTCCTAACGACGGTGGATAACGGAGGACGTTATTTCGACATAGAGAATCGATCGAGTGAGGGCAATTCCGACGGAATTCGCCAACCGGGCGTCTAACCCCTCCCGACCAATTGGTTGGAGAGCGGCGACGAGCTTTTCTCGCTCCGACTCGTTCAACGATATCCAAACACACATCGAACATTTCACAGCCACAAGAAATGAATAAAAAGACGAATCACACACAAAGTGGAGGTGAGAAAGGCGTTACCCAACCGGAAGAGATCCAGGACGTAGGTCGTTGTCGGTGCCGGCGCAAGGGGGTCAGAAGGCGGGCAAGGAGGAGCAGGCGGCCGGGATCAAGACGGAGAGGGGCTACCGGTGCCACGCCAGTGGAGAAGCCGTCGGTGTCGCGCCGGGCGGGAGTCGCCGAACGGAGGCGTCGCCGAGAGGGGACGACGGCTGACGCCACTGCGACCCGGTGTCGCGCCAGACGGAGTAGACGCGAAGCGAAAGAACGGCCTAGGGTCGACTGCTCCTGTCACGGGAGAAAGAATGGGCTCTGGAGTCACGTCGGAGGGGATGGGAAGCGTCGCCGGTGTCTCGCCGGGGAGGAAGGGGCAGCCCGTCGGTATCGCGTCGGGCGGATCCGTCCGTGTCGCGCCGAACGGGAGAGAATGAGAAGCCGATGTTTTGCTTTTGCTCAAAATATCTTGGGTTTTTGGCACTTAACACCCTCCAATTGAAGGTGTTGGGCACATTACACTCTCATATTAAATCTTTGGCACTTTGCACCCTCTAAAACTCCAAATGCATCCTCATTCTATTAAAATCATTTATTTTAAAATCCCAAATGCACCCTCTAAAACCCCAAAATCCAATTGGAGGGTGCAAAGTGCCAAAATTTTAATCATGTGGTGCAATGTGCCAAACACCCTCAATTAAAGGGTGTTAAGTGCCAAAACTCCAAATATCTTCATTAGGGCTTTTGGACAAAAGAGGAGTATTCATATTCCCCCAAAAATTAATCATAGTCACACACTTTCAAGATCACATCCTAATCATTAAATTGTTTTAACCTAAAATTAAAGACAGGAAATAAAATAGTCCATGACCGCCTAACATTTTGGTCGGACACGTGATAGCAACTTAGAAATGAGGTTAAATGTTTGCTAAAAAAATAATAAACTAGATAATTGGTTCATGTCGCGATTGGACTTCCGCGTGATGGGCCGAATGTTGTAGAGGTGCGCAGCCTTGTCAAGCAGAGCCGGATCGGCCCAATCACATGCAAACAAATGCAAAAAAAAGCAGAACAATTTCTTCCTCGCTGCCATTGCGAACAAATGCAAAAAAAAACAAAATCTGAACAGGTAGACTGAAAAAATGGAAGAATATTCTCACCTTCAAGGGATCTGTCGAGGAGCCGCCGTATCTGTGTAGTGAGGACGACGACAGGGACTTGAAGGTTGATGAGCTCTCGCGATGCTGGTAGAAAACCAAGACGGCGGAGACGATGGCGAGCAGCGAGAGGCGGCCCTCGCGATGTGGGAGGCTAGACGCGCGGATCTGGACGCCGAAAATGCCGGCGGTTCAACTTCGACCTAAGGGCTGTTTTTTTATAAATACGGAGCTTTCCAAAACCGCGCCTCTAAACGCCGGCAAGACCGAAAAGACCGGCTCTATTTGTTTCGGCGGCGTTTAGGCTCTGTTGTCTGCAACGATGGATTTTCAGAAATCGCTTTCCACTCATTCCGCCTTTTACATGATTGGGGTCTCCCAAAATCACGTGTCTCCTCATGCCTCCAAATCTCCAACGAAGCGTTGGGAATGAGAGTCGGCAGTTTTGGTGTTAAAAATGTCCTTTTGTAGTGTTGTGAAAAAGCAAAATTTAGATGTTTTTTCAAAATATGTCTTGTATATGTATTTTTATGAAAAGTGTTTCACGAAAGTTGTAGATCTCGTCAAAATCTACAACTTTCGTGTTGAACATTTTTTCTAAAAATGCATATACAGAACGTAGTGTGACTAGCCAATAATATAATACTCACAACAATCATCTTTACTAAACAAGTTCTTTCAATGTTTACGTTTTTCCCGACCGTCAATAGATAAAAAATGCCGAAACATACGGATCCTTAGTCTCTGTTTGCTTCGGTAGTGTCATTTTGGAGCGTTGAAAAAGAGAGTGGTGAGAATGGACGGAGGAAATAGCTTTGGCGTTGAAGGTTAAAAATGACGTTTTGAAGCGTTGGAAACTGAGAAAGAAATTTTACCAAATATGTTTTTTAGTGTTGACGTTTTCCTCCCACCGCCAATAGAGAAAAAACGCGAAAACAAACGGAGCTTTAGGCTGCGTTTAGCGCAGCTTATTTGCTCCAGTGAATTGGGTCAAAAATGTCATTATCTTAGAATGCATGTTTGGCAATGCGAATGTTACGGTCGCTACCAAGAAAATAAACTAGTTTTAAGCATAAAATGCATGAATTTTTTTAGATAAGCTCGGGTGTTCACGAACGACAGTTCATGATCCCCTCGTTCACGACCGCCGCCGCTGCTATCATAGAATGCATTGTTGTGTTGTAAAGTTCTTAACAACTTTCATTGATTTATTTCACTAAAAAAATAAACTAAATGGAGTCTTTGATATTTGGATAGAATATAAATCCTTGTGATTTTGAAACATAAATGGCGCCTTCGGTTCTTAAAGGTTTAGGGTTTAGGAGGGGTAGTGTTATGGCAAACTCATACCTTCTAGTCATTGCATAAAATATTATTCAATTGGTTAATTCCCTAATTTTTGTGATTTTGTTACATGTCAATGTTAGGTTTTGTTTGGAAATCGTGAAATAGTGTTTGGGTACAACTCCTTTCATCCACCGATTGAGAAGTGTTTCACATTTTTGATTACTAGGAAGTCAATCAGATCACAAAATTTATATACCGGCAATATAAACTTGAACCAAAAATTAATCAGAAATAAATCAAAATGTAATTAAGTAGAGGATTAGTTATGCATAGTAAGAGTAGAGACAATAATAAGAAGGGAAATAAGTGTAGCACTCCCCCCCCCCCCAACCTTTGCCCGGGTCGGGTTGGAGGGTGTACTAATTGCCCAAGACGCCCACCCAATGCTCCATAGGGGTAACGATCCACTATATCTAAGCACCAGTTGGCCGTCTTACTCGGCTAGAATTACAACATTCACAACACATCAGAGATTTGTGAAAGCATTAACAGAAAAACACTATCAAATATATATAATATCATATATATTTACATGAGTACTAGAGTCATAACCTATGTTCTTATATAAGCCCGCAGGCTGTACAAGTTCTACATATAACTTCTCACTCTCTCTCACTATCCTGCTCGTCGGTACTCACGTCTAGAAACTCTGAAGACGTCAATAGTGCTTCTGCTCGAGTAGTCCTAACTGCTTAATCATTCTCCTGCGTCAGAGGGTCACTACGGTGCTCTGTTTCCTATGAATGATTATTTAAATAACTGTTAGTCACAGGGTTAAGTGAAAACAAATCTCCTCCCTGGATCCATATCCTGAGGACGAGCACACACACACACCCAGCAATGTAAGATAGCTGAAGCATGAAAGGGTTAACACAACATTACATATTTTAAAGCTAGGAGCAACGATAAAGGAAGGGCAGCAACAATAACATCAGTTATAATAAGAAATTCACTAGCGCATCGGCACATCAGGTATTCACAACATATATCTTATCGCAGACATTCACAGCCGCGCACACGTATCTTATGTCGACATAGTATAGACCGCCTCTGTTCTAGCAGGGTAGCGAGCCCCGCAAGCTTCACTGATGTGGTCGTTGGTAACAGTGGCCAGTCCTGCCACTTCTGGGGATGGTCATACTACACAGCCCCAGACCCCAACGTACAACCCAGTGTACTCTTAGATGTGAGCAACATCCGGTAATTCATTTTGGCCGACCAGCAGAGGAAAACCCAACGGGGAAATCATAATTGTCGATCACCCGTGGTACCCATATCCCTATCGCCTTGATTCCTCGACCTTTCTGCACCGGTACGAACAGTCTGCAGAAGGGATTGACCCGCCACAATTCCACCGCAAACAATTTACAAGCAATCAATCAAACAATCATGCTAATACGCACTGGGTCTGCGGCGGCCTGCCCTACTATACATTAAGCTTCAGCCAGCGACGCTCGGCTCAACTTTCGACAAGAAGCATAGAAGCACTTTATTTGAGGCTAAACTCGGAGGAACATCTCAACTCCGGTTATCCCCAACTAAGGCTCAACCTTAAAAAATAACTGCTCGTCAAGTAGGACTCATGCTTATAATAGTAAATTACAGTAACAAAAATACGACAATCAAAGCTGTTGATAATAAACGCTGCATAATTAAAATGTTGAAATGAAATGTGACTAGTACAAAACTGGAGTAGTACTGAAACGAAAGTACTGAAATGAAATGAACTTGACTAGTAGGAGACTGAAGTAGTACTAAATTAAAAGTACTGAACTGAAATGAACTTGACCAGTACGAAACTGGAGTAGTACTGATTTGAAAGTACTTAACTGAAATGAACTTGACCAGTATGAGACTGGAGTATTACTGAATTGAAAGTACTGAACTGAAATGAACTTGACCAGTGCAAGACTGGAGTAGTACTGAATTGAAATGAACTTGACCAATATGAGACTGAAGTAGTACTGAATTAAAAGTACTTAACTGAAATGAACCTGACCAGTACGAGACTGGAATAGTACTGAATTGAAAGTACTGAACTGAAATGAATTTGACCAGTACAAGACTGGAGTAGTACTGAATTGAAATGAACTGAACCAGTACGAAACTGGAGTAGTATTGAATTAAAAGTACTAAAATGAATAAAGGAACTGGACCAGTGCAAAACTGAAATAATCATAAAGAAAATGGTTAGAAGTCTAATCACTTCATCTAGGAGGCTTCAGTTCCATCTTCGTTCTCAGGAGACACATTCAGTTCCATCTCCGTTCATAGGATACACAATCAGTTTCATCTCCATTCATAGGAGCCCCATCAGTTCTTTTTCAGTTTTTAAAGGTTTCCTTGGGTTACGCACATTATTAGTATACGATAGTAATTTGGTTTCGCCTTGTTAATCACAGCTTAATCAGATCATGAGCTTATTAGGAGTTACACCCTTATTATTCGTCGAGAATAACTTGTAACTCACTACTCGTACTCTCACCTTCCGAGCGTGCCCAAATCACCCAAAAGTCGAGGCGCTTGACGGTTTCAAGAAATCTCGGAACACCCAGAACTTGGTTACTTGCCTCGACCACTCTCATTGGTAATACAATTTTGAATTTATTATTCAAATTATGAAGGATAGTCGCGTGCTCCAATTTTCATTTCCGGGGAAAATGAGCGAAATAAATTCTTAGTGCGAGCCTAGGCTTCTATAATTTGAAAAAGATATCAAATTTTATAACCATGATCCCAAATTTTGATACAACCTTTAAGAGCGTCTAAAATGAGCCTAGTAATTTTTTCAAAAAATTTCGAGTAATTCTGGACCTTTAATTTGGCCAAATAAATTTTATTTAGGTTTTTAAAATTACCAAAACAACTTCAAAAATTTTCAAAATTTTTGTGGAGAAAGCCTGTTTTATGGGGAACATTCTTCATGTTGACCACTTTGCCCCCAGGGGCTTCGATTTGGCCCAGAAAATTCCACAATTTTCTGCTAAGTATTTTGGTCGACAATTAGCAAATCATCATGAATCTGCGACAGAGATTGAGCCGGATGGGGCATCTAGTGCTTATCATCTCACAGTGAATCCAGCGCGGATCCGCTGTGGGGCCCGGAAAACCAAGTCGGGGCATAATTTAACGGAATCATGGTCGTTCGATCTTCTGGGTGGAGATCGAATGGCCACTGCTCGTCGCCTGCGGTTTGAGCTATGCCCATTTCGGCCAGCAGCCACCTTGCGCCGGCGCCGCCCCAAGTCAACTTGTTGGGGGCTGGCAAACTTCTGAGCGGTGATCCGGCGGCCTGGCGCCACCGGCCCCCGCCGGAATACACCAACCCGAGAGCTCAGGTGGCGGTGGCCCTGCTCCTAGCACCACCGCGCCACCCCATCTCTTGGGTGGTTGCTTGACCACGAAACAACCCCTGGCTGGTGCACCTGCGGTGGGGCTCTTCGCCGGTGGTGGCCCTGCAGCCTAGTTCTGTCAGCCGCCACCGCAGAACACAGAGAATAATTCTCTTTTACCGGTGTAGCCGGGATGGCATTTTCCAACGTCATCGCCGCCTCCCACTGCCATGGGTGGGTTCCTCTGGAGGTCTAGGGACACTCAAGGGCCACCCAAGGTGTAGGGTGGCACTCTTCCTACATGGTCGAACCCTGAGCCCGTAGCTTGGCTCGGGTGGTGTCGGCGGCCTCCAGCGGTCGGGGGCGACATGCAAGACGTCCAAATGTTAGGGAAGAAGGAGGATAGAGGGTTCCACCAGTGCTGGGGGAGCTCGGGAGGGGTCGGCTTGGTCAGCCATGCAAGACGGTCGAGGAGGTGGCTCGGGTTGGTCTTTTTTCGGCGACCTAGGCTCCGGTAGGGGGTAGAGGTGGGGGAGATGCTCACTGAGCTGTGAGGAGGATAATAGGGGAGGGGGGCCTTTATATAGGCTGGAGGAGAGGGGATTTCCTTCTCTACCCAATGTTGGATTAATCCCTCCTTAGGGAGGGAATCTTCACCCTCCAGCTGTCCAAGGACAGATGGAGGCTCAGGGAATTTCCCCCATGCGGGGAAATGAAATTCCCCCTCATGGTTGGGCTTTCAAAGTGGTGGAAGAGAGGGAGAAGTAGGGGGAATTGGTGGCCTCCCCTTGCCCCAAGGATGGGCATGCTGGTTGGGGGGCCCAAAATGGGCGAGGGTAACAACATGCTAGTTACACCATGAGAGGAGGTGGGCTCCTCTTTGGATAAAAATCCAAAAAATGGATTTTTAAGGGGGGTTTGACTAAGTCAGCCCTAGGGTGGGTCCCCCTTGCTGGTCAAAGTCAAAGTGAGTCCAAGTCATTGGGGTCGGGTCAAGGTTGGGGTGTCGTGCAATAATTGGCATGTGCATGCTTTTCGGTGCACGATTGTGCTCGATTTGTCCCTGAGTTGACCACTCGTCATCAAAATTGCCTGTTACGACTTCTGTTGACTTCGTATTGACCATACGAGTCTAATGCCACTGACTGTGGTTGAATCAGAGGTCGTTTGATGAAAGTCCAAAATCTGCGCGTCGCAGTCCGCTAAAATGGTCAAAATGTCTTCATTCGTTGTTAGACCTTGAATTGTGACGCAACGAGTTCTGATGTGCTCGTATTGGTCATACGAGGCCACAGGAACTGACAAACTCAAATCAGAGTTCTCTAGGCCGATATCCAAAATCTTGTTATCGCGATGTTTATGAGAAACGGTCATATCCATCATATGACCACGGGGACCAACAGAACGAGTTCTCTAGCTCCATTTCCCGCCTAGGGTTACCTTCTACTGGGTTACAGGTAGGGGTTCAGGTCACTTTTATTGGACCCACTAGGGCTTTAGTGGCCCAATAAAATTCGGGATGTTACAATGAGCATTTTCCTCCGGCTGAACAATCCTTTTCAAAACCTCGACATGTTTTCTCTCTTCTATCATGCGTAGTAGTCTGCTTCTCCCTCAAAGACCCCGATCTCCATCTTATTTTCAGATCGAGATCCGAGATCTTCTTCCGGCTGACAAGCAGTGAATAGCAGATTGCATATCACCTTCTTTGACCGAACAATCATGTTCTTATTTTTGAGTTCTATATCCATATCAAGCTAATCGAGTCTTCTTCTTCTCTTTCCTAAATCTTTTTCTCAGCTCGATTTTGTATTATAAGATCTTTATTTTAGATTTTTTTTTTGTTTTAGCTCGAGCATCTAGAACTGCCTTCTTCCTCAGCCAAACCATTCCAGATCCCAAATTTTTCACCTTGTAGAGCATCCAAGATCGCATGTCACAACCCGCATTTTCTCCGCATTAAAGGGTATATCAAAGTAAGGAGAAAACACGAGTCATGATGTCACGTCAGTAAGGGATAACTGCAGACGCTCAGGCGAGACCTCAACTAAACACTTCTTTTGAAAAATTTATACGTTAATTAAGGGAAATCCATTTTAAAGTTAAGCAGATAGTCGTATCCCTCGGCTTAGTGCATCAACTAGTCCACAAATAAAAATATAGTTATGCGCTGCGGAAAAATACTTAATTAGGTTGATTTAAACTTCTTACATGAGTATAAATGTCCCCGAAGGACTACTCATGCTATGCAAGACTCTAGATTTATAGTAAGTATACGAAAAAGTCTTTACGCTAACCAGAAAGTAGTGACTTAGTTTTTGAAAGAGATGACATGCATGATATACTAATAATAAAATTTTATAAATTAAAAATATCTAACATGCAGTCCTAACATAAAACCTCTCAGAGAGCAAGTAATCTACACAATCTGAAAGAAAACAACTAGCAGCTAGCAAAGTGTCCAAAAATCAACAACACTGTGAGCGTCAACAACCTGACGCGAACCCACGACCAAAAGTATGTCTGAACTAAGTAAAACAAAACTAAAAACGACAAACTACCTCACGGCGGCGAGGTGAAAGCCACAACCAACACTGCTGCACTAAAACTCCAAAGCAAGCTCCACTACCTGCTAATGCTCTGAAGCTGAGGCTTTCCAAAGACAGAACACCTCAGTAAGAATGTACAAGCGGTGGTATAAAAGTAAGGCAAAAGTAAATAAAGGTCAAAATGGGTAGCAACTCAAAACCAAAAGTACTGAAGTAGAGTACAAAAGTAAAGTACCAAAATCAGAAAATAGTAATTACGTGAATCGTCACGTACATCAAACTACATCGGATGCCCAAGGATAAAAGGTAGAAAGCATGATTAAATCATAAGAAAGAATTCACATAACTTTATTAGCAACATATAGTCAACTCTACCCAAAAAAACACGAGCGAGGTGGTCACTCATCCGGACATACCCTCACAGATATAATATTTGTCTAACTGCGGGAGAGACTTATACATTCCACCATTCACCGCAGACGCCCAAACACCCGATAGAGTTCCAAAAGTACTAATAAAGGGAACAAATATTGTGGCGGTGGTTTCGTCCACTAACACCCGCAATAAAGGAAACCATGATATAAATTTCAAGACTTGGCACATCGGATTCTACTAAACATCGCTAGATTTAGGGATCGATTGATCAACCTCTAGGAAAGATACATGACCTTAAATAAATTCTATCTCGTCCTACGCGGTAGTTAAGAAACAATTAAAAGATAAAGAGTCAACCGCATCAGTAAATTACTAACAACTCTATAATGTAGGATTAGCATAATTATGAACATAATAATATAAGTGGATCTTAAGTAAAAGATCAAAACAGTACCACTAATTAGCAAGACAATCATGATAACAACACTAAATAAAAGGGGTTAGAGATTTCATCAAGATCGAAAAAGGAAGGAAGAGGGGAAAACAAACCACCACTTGCCTTGGTTTTGCCGGAGGAGACCTCCAAATCGCACGTCGGCGTAGATCGGGACTAAGGAAGACGGGGGAAGTCGGAATCTGAACGAAATGGCGAAAAAAGAAGTTAGGGCCAAAAAACCTAACGAGAAAAACTCAAGAAAATGGGAAAACTTTACCACGATGACGTAGCTCTCATTGAGAACTTTCCGGATCTATGTTCGGTTCAAGATTTCGAGCACAGGAGCACCGTCGGCGGCCACCGGAAGAATCACAAAAGAACTTTCTATCTCTCGCTCACGCCGCTCTGGTTCGGGAAATGAACAGAAGTTCGGTCGGGAAGAGAAGAAGAAGTAGTTTTCTTATACACACATATATATAATATTAAAATTATTACACTTAAGAGAATGAACAGGGGTCGGCTGAACCGGTTTTCTCGAGATGAAGTATTGATTTCTCGAGTACTGAAGAGAGAGCTTCTCGGGAAATGAGGAAAACTTCTCGAGTAAAAGGATAAGGACTTCTCGAGAAAGGGTAAGGTCGGATTTCTCGAGAGCAACGTGGACCTCTCGAGAACAAGCAAGGACATCTCGAGAGCTGATAATAGATTCCTCGAGAACTTCAGGACTATTTCTCGAGAAAAACATGGACTTCTCGAGAGCTCCAAGACGTATCGAGAACTAAAGGATGGATTTCTTGAGAACTTCAGGTCCTCTCGAGAACTAGGCAAGATTTCTCGAGAAAGAAGAAAGGCTTCCTGAGAACAAATCCACATCTTTCGAGAAAGAATGTAAGATTTCTCGGAGACTCACGGCTTCTCGAGAAATGGAGTTGGCCATCACGGGAAAGAATAACACTTTCGGGAAAAGAACACTTTTCGGGAAAAATCAAAGCTTTCTCGAGAACAGGTCATGATATTTTTTCAGAAACTCGGATTTGTCTTCTATACCGGAATACAATGTCGACTTTACGAATTTAGCAGCGAGGATAACACTAGAATCCGACGCACCATTCTTGAGACACTAACATAATATGTTTATTATAAGCATACATGTCACAATGTTAATTTTTCAAACAAGAAAACATTCAATCTCATTAAAACCCCCAAAATCCGGTCAAACAGACCCAACGGACGCGAAATGTACTAATGATGCAGCGCCGTCAACATGACGTTAAAAAGTAACGCCCTGACGTCATAAATATGACATTATCAAATCAAATAATTATCAAAAAGTTTGAGGCGTTACAGTCACTCCCCCTAAAAAGAAGTTTCGTCCCAAAATTAACACAACTCCAAAACCAAACCAAAACGAGAAGATCAAATACATCCAAAAGCATAGAGACATACCAGAAACTAAGGGAAGAGATACGAATGAGATTCCCGCATCGCCGACTCCAATTCCCACGTCACACTCTCGACGTCTTGATTTCTCTAAAGAACCCTAACCATGGGGATGGTCTTTCTCCGCAACACTCGATCTTAAGATTCCAAAACACGGACAGACTCTTCTACATACGAAAGGTTGTGCTGAATCTAGGGCACCGAATCAAGAACTTGACGATCACTATGAACACACTTCTGCAAATAGCTCACACGGAACACATCATGGACACCAGGGAAGGTAGTAGGCAAATCCAGCCTATAAGCTGACACTCCGATGCGCTCAAGAATCTGAAAAGGTCCCACATACTGGAGGTCTAACTTGTGATTTCTTCCAAATCTTTTAATACCTGACATTAAAGAGACTTTCAAGAAAACCAAGTCCCCAACGACAAACTCCAGATCGACCCTTCATCGATTAGCATTCTTCTCATGACGCTCTTGTGCTACATGGAGCTTTTCTCGAATATGAGTTAGAACACAATTCATCTCTTCAAGGGCTTCCGGACCTAGCAATGGTCTCTCACCAACCTCAGCCCAAAAGAAAGGTGTCCCACAATGCCTTCAGTACAAGGCCTCAAACATGGACATCTGCAAAATCTCTTGATAACTATTATTATAAGCAAATTCCATGAGTCCGAGACGCTCATACCAAGCACCACTGTGATCCAATATGTAACATCTTATCATATCTTCCACGATCTGATTTACCCTTTCTGTCTGACCATTTGTCTGCGGAGGATAGACGGTGGAATACCTTAAATCGGTATCCACCCCTCCTGTAAACTCCTCCAAAAGTGAGATGTACAACCTCGGGCTCGCGAGAAGCCCTCAAGGAGAAAATAAGTCGAGGTAGGCGAATAGGACCAGGGGGGCCCACTCGCGAGGGCGAGACGATTGTCTCTTCAGTGAGCAAGGTGCCCCATTTGGGGCGAGAAGACCTCCAGTGGCGAGAGGACCTCCAGAGGCGAGAAGGCCTCCGGCGGCAAAAAGACCTCATAGCAAAGGGCGCCGGCGAGACGGGTAGTGGGGTCCATCTCGCCGACATGTGCTTTTCCACTCGCTAGGGCGAGAAGAGACCACTTTTATATTTCCATGTCAACAGGGGTTTTTACTCTTCTACCCCGGGTATTTTTACCCTCTTACCCTTAGTGGTCTGCATATAGCTCCTCAGAACAGCGGAGTTTGGCTGTTGGCAGACCCAGCCAGGGGTACACCAGTAATTTCAGACCAGTATAGTTTTGTTATTGACAGTTCGGATTTCGAAATCTATAAATAAGCCATAGGGGTTCTTCTGAAGGGACTTTTTTTCGGCTGCCAAGGAATCATCGGCATTGTCTTCTGAGGAACTCCAAGCCCAGCTTTTGGCTTTGGAGGGGAAGCTCTCAGTGACTTTCCGGGTAAGCGGTGGGACCTCCCTGCTGTGGCTTTGGGACAGTTTTCTAGTCCTTCACGACCAGTCAGAGGTCGGAGCTTGGGCCTAGTAGGTGTCGGCTACGCCCCTATTTTGCGAACATTTGTCGGAGTCAAATTTTGGCTTTAACAGTTCTGGTGCGGTGAGCGTGGAAGGTAGCTGATATGAGAAAAGTTTGAGTTTGGTCCTATGGCAGGAGGTGAAGGAGAAGGATCTGGTTCCGGAGGTTCCCCCTCCCGGGGAGAAGAGGCGACAAGGAAGATGCTGGAGGACTTCAGGCGAGAGGTCATGCAGGACATAAGCTTGGTCTTATCGGCAAGGAGCGAGTGCGCGACACCTCAGGTCCTAATAGAGGTGGTCCCGCTTTTAGGCGAGAACACCCCTGGACAGCGCCCGGGGAAGGAGGTCCCGGCAGAGGCTAGCGAGAGGGACGTGGCGGCGCGAGAACTCTTCCCAGGCCAACGTCCCGGGAAGGAGATCCCAGCAGAAGACTGCGAGAAGGAGGCAGATGTGCGAGAGCTCTTCCCTGGGCACGGTCTCGCGGATCAGGCCAGCCAGCCGAGGCCGCGAGACATGCCCTCTCGGCAAGCAGCTGGCGAGAGCCCGTTTAGTGAACTCGTCATCTCGGCTCCGGTGCCGGAGGGGTTCCGGGAGCCCGACATGTCCTACTACTCGGGGAAGGATGATCATGTACATCATGTGCAGTGGTTTGAAGATGTGGTTCTGATAAGGCAGATGACAGATGCGTTTAAGTGTCGGCTGTTTGCCATCACCTTGAAGGAGAAGGCGCGGGACTGGTTCCACCAGTTGCCGTAGAGATCAATCTACTGTTTTGAGGATCTGCGGAGGGGTTTCTTGTTGAGGTTTTCAACATCGAAAAAGCGTAAGAAGGAGGCGGAGTGCCTGTTTTCGGTGAGACAGAAGCAGGATGAGACGTTGCGACACTACGTGGATCGGTTTCAGGAGGAGATCCTCCTGGTCCAAGAGGTCCCTGGATATACGCTGATGCTTGCGTTTACCCTGGGACTGAGGCCAGGCTTATTTAGTATGGAGTTGAAAAGGGTTCCCCCCCCCCCTCTCTTTTGAGGAGCTCATTGAGAGGGCGGCAAAGGAGACGGATTTTGAGAGGGCCAATCCGGCGTTTGCAAGGAAGTTGGCCAGGTTGGCAGAGGACGATGTAAAAGAACCAGGAGCGGGAAAGCAGAAGGAACAAAGGGAGCAGAAAAAAGAGAGAAGAAGAGAGGAACCCCGAGGTCAGGGGTAGCAAGGACAGCATCATCGGGGGGCCCTAGAGCCGAACAATCAGATAGGTTGGAGGCCTCAGGAGGGTCGCCCCCAGGAGTTAGGAGGAGGCTTCCAGGGAAGGGATAACTTCCGTGAGCCAAGGAGATTTGATCAACCGGCAAGGAGACAAGGGGTGAGGGATCGTTTTCAGCATCGGCAGGAGACAATGGGGATCGGTAGAGGAAGAGGAGCTCGAGGAGGAGGAAGAAGAGGAAGAGGAGATGGAAGAAGGGGTGGGGTGGCGTTGCCTTTCTGTGACTTCCATCAGGAGGAAGGCCATGTAACAGCCACCTGCCCAGAGTTCTTGGAGATGAGAGAGGCCAGATGATTGAGGAGGCAAGATCCGCCAGTAAGGATCGTGGAAGTGCAGCAAGGGGAGACAAAGGATAGGTTCGAGGACCGGTGGATGTAGGAACCCGGGGAGGGATCGGGGCAATCCATGGAGGGATTGGGATCGAGGCCACCCGAAAGGGGAGCCTCCAGACCATGTTCCGAAGGGGGGTAGCCTCAACCTCCCAAACCCCGCCCCCGCAAGAAAAAATTACCTTCTCTTCAGAGGACATGCCGGAGTATGAGGACCCGTTCTGCAATGCCTTGGTAATCCAGACGGAGGTGGAAAACTTTACGATCTCCAAGATCCTGGTGGATAATGGGAGCTCGATAAACGTGATCTTCAAGAGGGCCTTCGATGAGATGCAGGTGGAAGCCAAAAGGATCTTGGCCTCGGATGGACCCTTGTTCGGGTTCTCCAGAGAGAGGAAAGAAGTGGAAGGGGGAGTAGGGTTGCACGTGAGGTTGGGGGGTCTGTCACGGAACTGCAGGTTCGTGATCGTAGACGCCCGAGCAGCTACAGCGCCATCTTTGGGCATCCCCTCATCAGTGTCTTTCGCTGCGTCCCCTCCTCTTTTCATTATGTTGAAGTTGAAGACCGGGCGGTCTGTCTTGGCGGGTTGAAGACCGCGCGGTCTGGCGGTTTGACTCGCCGGCCTGTTAACCGGGCGGTCTAGCGATCTTCACAGGCGACCTCTCTGATTCTCTTATGGTAGCCGTGCGGTTAGCCCTTCTGTCTAACCGCGCGGCTTGTGCGGTTTACTTTGTATAGTCCGCTTAACTTGTAAATTTTTAGTACCACATCTCTTATTTGTATTCTCTCATCTCTCCTCCATTCTATATAAGGGAGGGCATACCTTTGTAATAGATACCTTTTTCGGATAATAAAGTTCAGTTTAAAACCATTTCGGTTTGTTTCTGTTCGGTTTTTACATGGTATCAGAGCCATCGATCTACTCCTCCTGATTCTGTGTTTTGCTGTCCGCGCGGTTTGTTGCGCCGGTTTGCTCCCTGTCCGCGCGGCCTCTTCTTCCCCTCTACTAGTGTCTGCAGCTTGGTCGTGGCTTTCACAGCGACTTGTTTTGTCCTGCTTCTGTTCGCGCGGCCTGTCCTCTAGCCGTTTGACTTCTTCTGTTCGCGCGGCCTGTTCTCTAGCCGTTCGACTTCTTCTGTTCGCGCAGCCTGTTTTCTAGCCGTTCGTCTTCTTCTGTTCGCGCAGCCTGTCCTCTAGCCGTTCGACTTCTTCCCCTCTGTTTGTGTCTGCAGCTAGGTCGTGGCTTTTCTGGTCGCTGGTTTTATCCCCTTGTGACCACTGCCGCCCTTCTTTCTCCTATCCGCGCGGTTTATTGCCTAACCGCCCGGCTTCCTTTGTTTCCAGCTCCTATGGCTTTTTCTGATGTCTCCACTGCCACCACCCCTGTCGCCAATCCAGCTCCGCCTCTTCCTCCTACTCCTTCTGGGAACCTTGGGACCGTTTCCAAGCTTGTTGGCTCCAACTACCCGGATTGGAGCGTCTCTTTCACCTTTCTTCTTCGCTCACAACGCAAACGCCACCATCTCGTTGATGACCCACCTCCTATCACTTCACCTCTCTTTGATGACTGTGATGCAAGTGACGTGCTTGTGCATACTTGGCTCGCGAACAGTCTTTCTGATGAGTGCCTTCCCGTCATACGTCATGATGAGACGGTCAAGGCCGTTTGGCTTCATCTTGCCGCTTTGTACTCCAAGGGGGCTCAGACTTCCCGCATCTATACGTTGTATGCGGACCTCTTTGCCCGTCCCACCTTGTCTCCTACTGCTGCCTACCAACAGGTCCAGGCTCTTGGGGCTGAGATTCTTCAGAATCGTCCCTTTTCTGCGGATTTGGCTCAACAACACAAGCACTTCCAGGAGCTTCTGGTTGTGTGTTATCTGCTCCGGCTTCCTGATACTTATGACATGATCCGCCAGCAAATTCTGGGTGAGGCTGAATCTCCCACTTTAGATGCCACCGCTGCCCGCATCGCTGCTGTCACCTCCCTCCTTCAGCGCCCACTTTTGTCCGCTCCTTCTCCACCACCAGACAACTATTCTCATCACACTCAGCGCAGTGGCTCTGGTAGTCGCAGTCACCAGTCCGGCGGCCGTGCTTCTTCCCGCTACCTCTGTTCTCATTATGGCCGCACCGGCCATACTTTCGAACGCTGCTGGACGAAGCATCCTCATCTTCGCCCCTCCGGTGACTCTTCCAAGCCATCTGCCTCTGTTGTGACTTCTTCAGGTAGTGCCCACGTAGTGACTCAAGGTAAATGGCTCATCGACTCTGGTGCCACTAATCACATGACGGGCAACCCTCAGTGCTTCTCTTTGTTTGAACAACATGATCGGTTGCCCCCGGTCCTAGTTGCAGATGGTTCTCCCTCCCCGGTTCATGGGACGGGAGTGGTTCATGTTACTCCGTCACTACGCCTAGCGGACACTCTCTATGTGCCCAAGTTTCCATGCAATCTGTTGTCTGTTACCTCTTTATGCAAACAGCTTCAGTGTTCTGTGACCTTTACACCAACTTCTTGTTCTTTTCAGGATCCGAGCTCCCACCGGACGATTGCTACTGGGACTGAGAGCGGCGGCCTCTATTTCCTCGACAATGTTTCCGCCTTGTCCGCTTTCTCGTCTTCATGTACGGATCTTCTCCAGTGGCATCTCCGCCTCGGTCATCCTCTACCCCGTCTTCTACATCAGCTTCTGTCGCACCTCCCTCCGTCCAGTACTCCTCTCCAATGCGACGCCTGTCAACTCGGCAAGCATCACCGTTCCTCCTTCCCGCCGAAGCACGGACGGGGCTCTACTCGTCCTTTTGATCTTGTCCACTCTGATATCTGGGGACCTGCTCCTACCCTCACCATTGGTCGGGGTAGTTCTTATTTTGTAACCTTTATCGATGATTTTTCTCGATGTACTTGGGTGTATCTCCTCCGAGATCGCTCTGAACTTTTATATGTATGGATATCCTTTTACCAGTTGATTAAAACTCAGTTCAATATTTGTATTAAAACTTTTCGTTCCGACAATGCTAAAGAGTATCTGAGTCATGCTTTTACTTCTTTTTGTGTGCAACATGACATTATTCATCAGACTAGCTGTGTTTACACCTCCCAACAAAATGGGGTGGCGGAACGCAAAAACCGTCACCTCCTCGATGTGGCTCGCACATTGATGACCCAGATGCATGTCCCTCGCTCATATTGGGGCTATGACGTTCTCCTTACCTGCTATCTCATCAATCGACTTCCATCCACCATTCTCCACGGGAAAACACCCTTCTCCATTCTATATCCGGACAAGGAGCCCTTTCCTCTCCCTCTCCGCATCTTTGGATGCACTGCCTTTGTCCATACTCCATCTGCCACCCGTGACAAGCTCTCCCCTCGCTCCACCAAATGTGTCTTTCTGGGGTACTCCACCACTCAGAAAGGCTATTGTTGTTTTAACCCTATTCTTCGTCAGCAGTTCGTCTCTGCTGACGTTACCTTCTTCGAGAATGTCTCCTACTTCTCGGCTGACTCCTCCTCTCCTTCCCCGCCTTCTGACTCTCCTACTATTCCCTTCGTTCCCCCGTCTCCTACCGAGATACCCACCCCTCCGCCCTCTCCCTCTCCCCCTCTCGCTCCACCTCTCTCTCCCACTTCTCCACCTCCATCTCCACCCTCTCCGCCGCCGTCGCTCTCTTCTCCCGGGCCAGCTCTCTCTGCCACAGACGCTACGGATCCCGAGGGGGCTGCCGACCTGGATCTCCCTGTGGCTCTTCGCAAAGGGGTGCAGACATGTACCCTCCACCCCCTTGCTGCTGTTGTTTCATATGATCGTCTTACACCTTCTCACAGGGCCTTTGCGCTGGCTATCTCTGCTACTGCCACGCCTCGTTCCTATCAGGAGGCCCTTGCTATTCCCCACTGGAAGCTGGCCATGGATGAGGAAATGACGACCCTCACGGAGCGGGGTACATGGACTCTTGTTCCTCCTCCCTTCGGTACTGATGTTGTTGGCTGTCGCTGGGTATTTGTGGTCAAATTTGGCCCCGACGCACTGTGGATCGGTATAAGGCTCGCCTTGTTGCTAAGGGCTTTACTCAGACCTATGGGGTTGATTACTTTGACACCTTCTCCCCCGTGGCTCGTCTCAGCACTATCCGGGTCCTTCTCTCTGTGACCGTCAATCAGGATTGGCCGATTTCTCAGCTGGACGTCAAGAATGCCTTCCTTTATGGTGATCTTCACGAGGCCGTTTACATGGAGCAACCTCCTGGGTATGTTGCTCAGGGGGAGACACGAGTATGTCGGCTGCAGAAGGCAATTTATGGCCTCAAGCAGAGTCCTCGAGCTTGGTTTGACAAGTTTAGCGGCATTGTGGCGGCTGTTGGTTTTGTGCGAAGCTCTGCTGATCACTCTCTCTTTATTCGCAAAACTCCTTCTGGGCTAGTTGTTCTTGCTGTGTACGTCGATGATATTCTTCTCACTAGCGATGACCAGGAAGGGGTAACCCTGACAAAGCGACATCTTCGCCAACATCTGATCACTAAAGATATGGGCTCTCAAAAGTACTTTTTGGGGATTGAAATCTCTCGGAAGCCCGACTCCTTAATTCTCTCTCAGCGTAAGTATGCCCTTGATCTTTTAAAAGAGGCAGGATTGACTGGAGCAAAACCTGCCCGATGCCCCATGGCAACTGGGGAGGACAAAACCTGGACAGATGATTCGCCTCCTCTTTCAGATACTTCGCGGTACAGGCGTCTGGTTGGTAAGCTCATATATCTCACAGTGACCAGACCCGACATTTCCTATGCTGTGGGCAAGGTGAGTCAATTCATGCAAGCGCCTAGGGAGTGTCATCTACAGTCCGCCTTGCGGATCTTGGAGTATGTCAAAGCAGCGCCTGGGAAAGGATTACTTTTTCAGAAGAATGGTCATCTGAGGATTGAAACCTACTCAGATGCAAGTTATGTTGATGACAAAGGGGATCGCAAGTCAACCTCAGGTTTTTGCACCTTTGTTGGGGGAAATCTAGTGAGCTGGAAGAGCAAGAAGCAGTCTGTTGTCTCCAGGTCCAGTGCAGAAGCTGAGTATCGCAGTATGGAGTCAACCACTTGTGAGTTAAAATGGCTGCGGGCTCTCATGCTAGATTTAGGAGAGGTGTATAACCATCCTCTACCTATGTTTTGTGATAACAAGGCCGCCATATACATCTCCAAAAATCTGGTATTCCATGAAAGAACAAAGCATATTGAGGTCGACTGCCATTTCATTCGTGAAGAGATTTTAAAAGAACAAATTTGCACTCCTTTTGTCACGTCTGATAAAGAGCTGGCTGACATCTTCACCAAGCCAGTTTCCGTCTCATTTCTGCATGTTTGCGACAAGCTGGGCATGATTGATATATATGCTCCAGCTTGAGGGGGAGTGTTGAAGTTGAAGACCGGGCGGTCTGTCTTGGCGGGTTGAAGACCGCGCGGTCTGGCGGTTTGACTCGCCGGCTTGTTAACCGGGCGGTCTAGCGATCTTCACAGGCGACCTCTCTGATTCTCTTGTGCTAGCCGTGCGGTTAGCCCTTCTGTCTAACCGCGCGGCTTGTGCGGTTTACTTTGTATAGTCCGCTTAACTTGTAAATTTTTAGTCCCACATCTCTTATTTGTATTCTCTCATCTCTCTTACATTCTATATAAGGGAGGGCATACCTTTGTAATAGATACCTTTTTCGGATAATAAAGTTCAGTTTAAAACCATTTCGGTTTGTTTCTGTTCGGTTTTTACAAAGGTGGCAGCGCGTGCGCCATCTTTGGGCATCCCCTCATCAGTGTCTTTCGCTGCGTCCCCTCCTCTTTTCATCAATGTCTCAAGTTCAGCAACGGAGGGGTGCAGGTCAGGGTCAGGGGGGATCCAAAGGTGGCAAGGCAGTGCTACGTAACCGCGGTCAACACCATATCTTGGATGGCAGAAGCAGAGGAGTTGGAGAAAGAGATGGCAGCGCGTGAAGAAGCTGTCGGGGAAGAGGAGGTGAGCCCAGAGGAAGCGAGAGAAGGAACCGAAGAGAAAGTCGGGGGGGGGGACTGAGAAGCAGCAAGGAGGAGATGTGTTGGAGGTCCAGGGGAACGAGGAGCAGGAGTGCCCGAAGGGGGCGATGAAGGAGGAAGAGCAAGTACCAGGAGTGGGGAGAGAGGCCCGGGGGGTGTAGAGGTCGAGCAGCAGCAGGAGAGCCCGGAGGGGGCAATGGAAATTGAGGAGGAGCAAAGGGGAGGAGATGTCCGAAGGAACGGAGAGTCGGAGCCACATGAAGGAAGACAGGAGGAAGTGGAAGGAGAAAGGGCTGAGGAGGAAGCCCAGATAGGTGCGGGAATTGAGCAGCAGCAGGGTGAGGCGATGAAAGTTGAGGAAGCAGGAGGGGAAGAAGAGCCGGAGCTGGAGGAAGGGGCAAGGGATGGCTGGGAGCAGTCACGGCTGGAGACGGCCGAGGAAGTGGTAGAGATGGAGGTCTTCACCAACGCAGGGCAGGTACAAAGGGTACGGATCAGCAGGGGCTTGAGCCCCGAGTACCAGGAGCGGGTGCGGGCCTGCATTCAAAGCAACATCGACATCTTCGCATGGAGCGCGGCAGACATGTCGGGCATCTATGCGGACGTGGCTTGCCACCGCCTGAATCTGGACCACCGGGCGCGCCCCATACGCCAGAAGATGAGGACCATCGCAACAAAGCTGGAGGAGCCAATACGCGAGGAGGTCAAGAAGCTCCTGAAGGCAGGCTTCATCTCAGAGATCCAGTACCAAGGCTGGATCTCCAATGTGGTAATGGTGAAGAAGGGAGGTGGAAAATGGAGAATGTGTATCGACTTTTCTTTATTAAATAAATCATGCCATAAGGATTGCTACCCCCTGCCTCGAATCGACGCGCTGGTTGATTCAGCTATCGGTTTTTCTATTATGAGTTTTCTGGATGCTTTTTCAGGTTACCATCAGATCCGGATGCACCCTCCTGACGTCAAGGACATCTCCTTCATCACAAGGGAATGGTGCTTTAGCTATAACATGATGCCCTTTGGGTTGAAAAACGCAGGGGCTACCTACCAACGGATGACAGATCGAGTTTTCCAAGGCCAGAGGGGCCGGAACCTATAGGTCTACATTGATGATCTCATGGTAAAGAGCAAGGGAGTGAACTCGCATCTCCAGGATCTGGAGGAGACATTCGCCACCTTAAGGAAGTTCAAAATGAGGTTGAACCCCTTAAAATGTGTTTTCGGGGCAAGCCTTGGGAAGTTCCTTGGGCACCTTCTGACCCCGGCAGGTGTAGAGCCTAACCCAGATAAAGTAAAATCCATTCTAGAGCTAGAATCACCGCGAAACGCTAAGGAGGTGCAGCGCTTGACAGGAAAGCTGGCCGACCTTAGCAGATTCCTCTCCAGGTCAGGGGAGAAGTGATCACCTTTCTCCACCAACGGGGCGAGAGAACCGAGAGAGAAGGGCGAGAGGGGACGGCGAGATGAAAGAATCAGAGAGGCAAGAGGTTGGGTGGCAGCCGGAGTGAAAAGTGCGGTATCTATCTGATCCCGGGCCAGACATATTTATAGCGGATACAGAGCAATGATTGATGGGCGGGAAAAATATAAGGGGAGGGGAAGAGCCGACGTTCGTTTCTCTCTCCTAAATCTCGATCCGCGCGACCCATCGCAATAAAAAAAGCATATATATAATATAATCAAAAAGAATATAAATTGGAAAAGGAATAAAAAACCAGCAGTAAAAAATGTATATTCAGAGATCATCCCGCGTACAACGGGCACCCCGTTTCTTCATGATTTGGCGAGACGACGCTACAAGACTGCTATTATTACAACATTCAAAAACAGAAGAAAAGAGAGGGCGAGACGGACGTCCTTCAATACGGGTGTCATTGCCAGCGGCCACCGCGAGCTCCCACGCAGGGAGGTCTACTTCGCGAGTGGAAGGCGCGAATGGATTCAAGACCACGGCGCGCGAGACGTAGTTGCATATCAGTCTCATTAATGATGGCTTCAGGGTTGGTGTCATCGACATCTAGCTCGTCATTAACTTCGGAGGATAGGTGAGCACATTCATTCTCCAGCCATTCGATGCGCCTCTCCGCGGCCTGCTTATCATGTGCCAAGGAATGGAGGATGCGCGCGTGCTTCCGAAAAAGCTCAGCTGTCTTGCGCTTCATTTCCGCTGGATTCGAAGGATCACCCAGATAATCTTCAATCCCATCTACAGGAGGAGGCGAGATGGAGAGTCGCTTTGGTTGCTCCTCAACAGGCGAGTTGGCCCGAGAATCTGCGCAAGGGGTGCAGAGGCAGGGTGGAAGAGGCACTCGCAGAAGGGTGTGAGAATAGCGAAGAGGATTCAAGAAGGCGAGGGAAGGTCTCTTACCAGGAAGGCAAGAGGTCTCAACGGCCTGGGAGGGCTCGTCCCTCCTCTCGCTGGGAGTAGTTGGGGGAGTAGAACAGGGCTACGAGTCGTACTTCTCGCGGTGGACGGCAGAACCATCTCGCGGGCTCTCCGGGTGCTGCGAAACCACGAGAACTCCCTGAAAAAACACTAGTCAACAAAAGAGAGCACACAATTGCAGAGATGACAGCGGCATGAGCAACTACCCACCTCTTTCTCCTTGGAAGATGCATGAGGAGTCGGGATGGTTTCCAAGACGGCGCGAGACAGATCTCCTGCGGCAGGCGATGGACCACCGACCTTCATCTTTTTTAGGCGAGACGATGGGGGGAGAGGGCGAACTAATGAAGAAGTAAAAGAGGCCACGTTGGCCTTGTGCTGCTCTCACACTAGTGTGAGATGTTCGCAGAAGCTCTGGCTGTGCGTCATGACGAAGGATTCGAGCTAGGGAAGAAGGATGTGCAAAGCAGGACGCCTGGTGTGCGGAGCAGGAATCATATATTTATAGGCCCCGGTGGGGGCCTCATAAAAGATTCCTCATAAATACGTTTTTTAATGCGCCTTAAATAACGAGCCTCGGTTGGACATTCTTTTCGAGCTTAGAATAATCTCGAAAAGAGCGGGGATTGTGTACAACCTCGGGCTCGCGAGAAGCCCTCAAGGAGCAAATAAGTCGAGGTAGGCGAATGAGACCAGGGGGCCCACTTGCGAGAGGCGAGACGATTGTCTCTTCAGTGAGCAAGGTGCCCCATTTGGGGCGAGAAGACCTCCAGCGGCGAGAGGACCTCCAGAGGCGAGAAGGCCTCCAGCAGAGAAAAGACCTCATAGCAAAGGGCGCCGGTGAGATGGGCAGTGGGGTCCATCTCGCCGACAGGTGCTTTTCCACTCGCCAAGGCGAGAAGAGACCACTTTTATATTTCCATGTCAACAGGGATTTTTACTCTTCTACCCCGGGTATTTTTACCCTCTTACCCTTAGTGGTCTGCATATAGCTCCTCGGAACAGCGGAGTTTGGCTGTTGGCAGACCCAGCCAGGGGTACCCCGGTAATTTCAGACCAGTATAGTTTTGTTTTTGGCAGTTCGGATTCCGAAATCTATAAATAAGCCCATAGGGGTTTTTCAGAAGGGACTTTTTTTTCGGCTCCCAGGGAATCATCGACATTATCTTCTGAGGAACTCCAAGCCCAGCTTTTGGCTTTGGAGGGGAAGCTCTCAGTGACCTTCCGGGTAACTGGTGGGACCTCCCTGCTGCGGCTTTGGGCCAGTTTTCTAGTCCTTCACGACCAGTCAGAGGTCGGAGCTTGGGCCTAGTAGGTGTCGACTACGCCCCTATTTTGCGAACATTTGTCGGAGTCAAATTTTGGCTTCAACATGAGACGTAAATCTGGAGTCTCGTTCTGATACAATGCTAACAGGCACTCCATACAATCTGATGACCTCATTAAGATATAACTCAGCTATCTTTTTCATAGAATACCCAATCTTAAAGGGCACAAAGTGATCATACTTTGTCAACCTATCAACTATCACCCAAACAGAATCATGCTCACGAGGAGATTTCGGTAAACCAGTGATGAAATCGATCGAAATACTCTCCCACTTCCAACTTGGAATATCAAGTGGTGTCAGTTTACCACTAGGCCTTTTTATGGTCAGCCTTAACACGTTGACACGTGTAACATTCCGACACAAACTTTGCTATATCATTTTTTATTCTCGACCACCAAACCATTTGCTTCAGATCTTTATACATTTTGGTGGAACCAGGATGGTAAGAAATACTGAAACCATGAGTTTCATTACAATTTTTTGCCCGAATATCACCAATAGCAGGGATACAAAATCTACCCCGATATTTCAGAGTATCAAACTCAGCCAAAGAGAAATCATGTAGTTTTACCTTCTCAGTTGTATTTCGAAGATGCAACAAACCAGAGTCATCCTTCTGGTGCACTCTGGTAAGGGAAATCCAAGAGGGTTCTTCTGCTTCCAAACTGGCAGACACGGTACTACTCCCAAATTCAATGTCCATCAACAAGAATTCTTCCACCAGGTACTGCATAGATAGATTAAAAATTTTGGTTGTCTTCCTTCTCAAAGCATCGGCTACTACGTTAGCCTTTCCCAGATGATAAAGAATCTTCATGTCATAATCAGCCACATATTCTAACCACCTACGCTGGCGCAGACTCAGCTCCTTCTGAGTAAAAACGTACTTCAAACTTTTATGGTCTGTGTAGATCTTGCACAGCGAGTCATATAGTAAATATCTCCAAAGCTTCAACGCATATATTACAGCAGCAAACTCTAAATCACGCGTAGGGTAATTCCTTTCATGGATATTTAATTACCTTGATTCGTACGCGATCACCTTTCCTTCCTTCATCAAAACACAATCAAGTCCAATGTGTGATGCATCCACATATACATAATACTCAACTCCTTCGGTGGGCAAGGTCAGAACCGGGGCAGTACACAACCTCTTCTTCAACTCTTGGAAGGCTTCCTCACACTTATCGCTCCAAATGAACGTGGTGTTCCTCTGTGTAAGTCTAGTTAGAGGAGCAAATAACATAGAGAACCCTTCCATGAATCTTCTATAATAGCCGACCAGGCCTAAGAAGCTCCTAATCTCCTTAGGTGTAGAAGGTCTCTTCCATTCCATCACAGTAGAGATCTTTTCTGGATCAACTGAAATCTCATCCTTACTCACCATATGGCCCAGAAAGGATAACTGAGGTAGCCAGAACTCACACTTGCTTAGCTTCGCATATAACTTATGCTCTCTCAGGGTAGACAAGACCAAACGCAAGTGCTGGGCATGCTCCTTTGCACACCGAGAATACACAAGCACATCGTCAATAAACATGACTACGAAATGGTCCAAGAAACCCTTAAACACCCTGTTCACCATATCCATAATGGCAGAGGATGCATTTGTCAGTCCAAAAGACATCACCAAGAATTCAAAATGTCTGTGACGAGATCAAAAAGCTGTCCATGAGACATCAGACTCACGGATCTTTAACTGGTGGTAGTTTGAGCAAAGATCAATCTTTGAAAATATCGTGCTACCACGCAACTGATCAAACAAATCATCAATCCTTGACATGGAATATCTATTATTAATGGTCACCTTATTCAGTTCTCTATAATCGATGCACAGCCTATCGAGCCATCCTTTTTCTTTACAAACAGTACTAGAGCACCCCAAGGAGAAGAACTCGGCCTAATAAAACCACATTGCAGCAACTCAACCAGCTGAGTGCACAACTCTTCTAACTCACGCGGAGCTATACAGTATTGGTGTCAGTGCGACGACCCTCCAATACCAAAAATCCACCACCTTATATTTTATGCACATGCATCATTAATGTATTTCCCACCGAGCCAAAGCTCCCTGGGTCATCCGATCCATCACAAAACCATCCGAGTCATCGGCTTGCCGGGCTAACCTGCCCACCACCAAAACCACCGAGTCTATCGCTCGTGAGACCCAACCTAACTCCCACAACACCGAGGAGTGTGAGTGTAAGTGTAATCCTAGAGTATTTCTAATTACTCTTGTAATCCATTTAGTCTTACGACCTACTTTAACCTTGAACTGCCCAAGGCATTCCCTGTGAAGCGCTCTCGAGGGTACTAGGGACTACGATGTGCTAAAGCACAAAGCTCCATTTCACAAGGTACTTATTATTATTGGTATCTACTCATAACAAATCCCATATAAAGCTATACTTAATCTAACCCTAGTGTATTTTGACTCTTTCCCACCACAGGAAGGACGATGTTTCGTCGATCCCGAATACCATTTTACACCAGTCAACCCAATACTTCCACATCATGACTCCTAATGATGAACTCATTTTCACTTCACCCAAAAATCAGTAAATTATAACCCTAACTCCCTATGTCCATTCCTCATGTTATCACAATTTTTGTAGTTTTACTATCTGCAGATCAATCTAAGTTATATGATGTACATGACAGGAGGTACTCCAAATATTCATCCAAAGGCCCTAAAATAATTATTGGGTGTCTATTATGATACAATTAGCCTAAATCCAGAAACTTGTAATTTTCCTAATTAATTTGGCATTTATTAAATTTTACCAAAAGTTAGGCCATGAGTAATTTTGAACATGAAGTACTAGATTTCCTTAATTTATGACCACCCAAAAATTATAAACACCATATGATAGCAAAATATCAGTGAATACTAAATTTCACAGATTTTTGTAAATGTAATAACCTCTAAATAATTAATTAAAGGTACTTCAAATAATTAGAGGTAATGAAGGGCGTACCACAATTCATATTCCAAAAATTACATAAAAATTATCAGAGCCTTATTATGATCATAAAACATTACTTACTAAGTTTCATGCAATTCTAAGGTAAGCGAGCTATATAGAAAAATACTTTAAATAATTCCATTAAAGTGCACCTTGTGAAGAAACATTATTACAAACTCATCCAAATAACATGTAATAATTTTCTAAGTTTTATTGTTCCCTAAAAGGTTCTCTGGCCAAGTAACACAATTTTCCAGCAGGATATAATATGTGTTATCTATTTATCAAAATAAGGTGCACTGGTTCACTTAACACATGAAGTACTAAGATGAAATGCCCAAATAATCCAAATAATTTACTAGTGCATCTACACTAGTGCATCTGCATGATATTTAATTAATCTTGACAGAGTTTCATATCATTCTAAGTTAATTTAACCATGGTTACTTCAAAATCAACACAAGGATCAAGATGAAGGCTATAACTACAAGTATGAGCTACTACTTTCTAAACATCATATAATAAATTTCAGATGTCAATATCACTATAAAATTACTCCTACCAAAATTTCATGAATATACAAGATAATATGACCCTTCAATATTTTCATAAAAGGTATAAATCTAAACTATCCCTAATTGGTTTAAATTGTGTGCCTAAGTCTAAATGTCACCAAATTCTTTCTTAGGGTTATTTACCATCCTAGGATTATATGGACTAAACCCCAAGTCCATACATGGACCTATCACACCATGTCCTTCACCAACCCCCGAGGTTCAACCTTAGGGTTTGAACTAGGGTCCTAGGGCAAACCCACCCCAATCCATCTCCGACTGCATGAGGGGGTGTTTAAACTAACCTTAGGGCTCTGGCCAAGGTCCCAACCCCTTTGGGTGAGAATTGGCCCCTCCATGCCCCAAGCTCACTCTTGACCTAAATAACCCCTTTAGGGCCACAATTTGGCCTCACCAAAATTTATTCAAATCAAATCCAATTGGGCTGAGATTTTTGTCAGTCATAATTTGACCCTAAGAGACAGCCACCAAAATTTTGGTGGGTTTAGAGGTCTTTAGACCCCTTATATAATTCATACATGGATTATTAAATTCCTACAAAACTTTAGGAAACGTTTTCTCCAAAATTCCCATTTCTGGATATGTTATAAATCTAGATACGAATGACTCATACTCCAAATTTCAAGTCATTTGGAGGTCAGGATTGATGGGAGAACCCCAAACAATCTCTGATCAACCCTAAGTATAGACCTCACCAAAATGAGTGTTCTGGTCTGAACTGAACTCTACATTGGTTCAAATCAATTTTAAACTAAACTAGACTCATAGTGCTACAAGTTTCATATTGACCACTTTTTCTGAATAGGCCTCTAGGTGTTTTTAATTTAAATTCCAAGGCAGGTGATATTATGTGATAGAAAATACATAAATTTAAATTTAATATGTTAGATCTAGCACAGATCTTAAAGCAGATCGGACGGGTCTTGGATTTCTTCTTCCTCCAGCCAACGGCCTTGATTTACCCGACCTGAAGCAAACTCCAAGCGCAATTGTCGGCCCTCTGGCCACCTCCCCGGCCAACCACCACCACCACCTCCGTTGAGGTGAGGGCTATCGGTCAGAGGTGATTTGGCCGCCGGAGACGACGGATTCCAGCGAACCCGACACTTCATTTTTGCTGAAAAAAATAGTGGAAAAATTCCACTGGATCGTGCTCAGTTGAGCCCGATTCTCATCTCTAATTAATCCTAAGATCTAGCACATGAAGGAGTAGAGGAGGACCTTAGTGGAGGAATGGATTCGGGCCGATCGTCGTGCCACCATCGCCAGAATTTGAGATTTTGAGTTGTTGAAGCCAAAAATGACCTCAACGGGAGTTCAAAACAGGGGTGCAGACAATACCTACTTCTCTCAAGCCTCAACCCTCGACTAGATTCAAAGGACCTAAGACTGACCCAAAGCCTCAGCAGGGAGGTCCCACCTCACACCCAGAAGATCTCTGAGAGCTTCCCCTCCAAAGCCAAAAGCTGGGCTAGGAGCTCCTCAGAAGGCAATTGAAGTTGGAAGATTATGAATTCTTGCCTTCTAAGGAGCCATTATAGGTCTATTTATAGCCTTTGCTGACCTGAGATTACTGAAATACCCTTGGTTGATCTGCCAATAGCCAAATCCCGCGGTTTATCCTGAGGGTATAGGGGTAATTTTACCTGAGGATAATTAGGTCATTTTACCCAAGGCCCTGCGCCCCACTCGGCGAGAGCTCTGAGCCGAGAGCCTTCTGTCTAGAGCCCGGCGCAAGAGGTCTCGCCTGCTTACATGCGAGAGCCCCTCAAGACGGGAGCTTGGCGCAAGCTCAAGCGTTCCCGCCTACTTGGGTGAGAACTTCTTCACGGCGGGAACTCCTCTGGCTAGCCTAATCATGATCGTTAGGTGCCCCCTGGTCTGACTCAGCGAATATGGGGTTGTACACGAGTGTTCTGCAACTGCACTACAAAGTGGCTCGATTTCTTCAAGTAAGTGGTGGGAAAGACTCCTCACAGTCCACTGATGGTGTTTAAAGCCACAATTGAGGAGGTGAAAGGCCAAAACATCAATGGCCATTAATGGTCATTGAAAGCTTATTTCAACCATGACAATTCTCCTCCCCTAGTCACTGTCATGGCCAGGAAAACCCTTGGCCTTCTCCTAACTGACGAGGGGAGATGATTCCAGCAAGAAGGGAGGGGATCTTGGCCTTCCAAGGCATGAATGACCTTCTCTCATTTTCTCTCTCCTCTATTAAAGAGAAAATGAAGCTTTTCTCTCTCCTAGTCACCATGGCCGAAATTAGTGATTATTTCAGCCTAAAGGCACCCCATTAACCCATATTATTCATGGAAATAATGTTAGTCTAAGGGGAATTGAGCTTGAGCTTGAGTTAGCCCATTTGAGCTAGTTTGACTTAATATTAGGGTAGAGTTGACCTTGGTCAAATTGACCTTTTGGGTTGACCCCAATGGGTTCTTGTTGACTCATTGGCCTCCCCTAAGGTCTAGGAAGACTTGGGTAGAGTTGTTTGGGCACCTTGGAGGTCAACGTGACCCTTAATTAGGGCACTTTGACCTTTTTAGGGCTAGGATTAACTTGTGTCATCTTAGCCTCTTTGGTTGACCTCAATGGGTCCTTGGTGACCCATTATCCTCCCCTAGGGTTAGAGGTGCCATGATGGGTTCATGGGGTCTTGGTGAAGCCCTATGGTCACCCCTAAGCTAGTAATTAGAATTATTAATTGCAAACCAAGGTGGTTCACACTCTAATGTCCAAGTTCACCCAAACATTTTAATACTTCTCAGGGTTTTGTTATGACCCAGTCATGAAAAAAACCATCCTTTGGGTCTAGAAATCCGAGTGATGTTACAAATCCTAATACATAAAAAAATTTCGTATTCGAAATTCAGGTTAGGTCTGCGGGTTTCAAGTATGAAAAGTAAAATGTAACATCCCGAGAGGTTAAAGGGAATACCTGACGTGAAAAGTTTCGGGTACCTTTGCTGCATCAAGTCCCGCGGCTCCCACGTATGCTCCTCATGTCCATGATTCCTCCACAAGACCTTGACCAGCGTAACCTTCTTGCATCGCAAGACCCACATCCCAGTATTGTCTATCTGAATCGGCTTCAAGTGCACCGATCGATCAAAAGCCACAGGCCTATCTGTAGTCATAATCTGCTGCTCCAGCTGAAGTAGATCTCTCTTGAGGTAGGAGGCGTGGAAGACATCGTGCAAACCCACTATATCTGGCGGCAGCTCCAGTCTGTAAGCCAAGGGACCGATCTGTTCCAGGATCCTGTAAGGCCCCATGTATCTCGGTCTGAGATTCTTCCAACCACGCACCCACGAGACTCCATGCATCGGTCGTGTCTTCAGAAACACCCGGTATCCTACCTGAAACTATACCTGACGATGTCGGGCATCGTAATACTTGGCCTGTCTGCTCTGGGCCTCCAACATCCTGTCTCGAATCAACCGCACCTGAATATACATATCTTTGATGAACTCCGAGCCAAGTGCCTTCGGATCCTCATCCTGTATTCTAGATAAAGGAGCCCTGCATCTCCGCCTGTATAAAGCCTCATAAGGGGTCAAGTTGATGCTGGACTGGTGGCTATTATTGTACAAGAATTAAATAAACAGTAACTGCCTCTCTTATGGCTCTCCGTGGTCCAGTATACAAAGACGCAACAAATCCTCCAGTGTTCGATTGGTGCGCTCTGTCTGCCCATCCGTCTGAGGGTGGAAGGCGGTACTAAATGTCAACCGGGTCCCCAAATAATCCTGGACCTACCTCCACTCCTTAGACGTGAATCATCCATCATGATCGGATACTATTGTCCTCAACACTCCATGGTATCAGACGAACTACTCCACAAACCTCCGTACCAAGTCACCCACTGGAGCGTCCTTCCTGATCGGTAGAAATCTGGCCACCTTCGTCAATCGATTAACGATCACCCATATCGAGTCGTTCCCCGCATGTGACTGAGGAATAACATGTATGAAATCCATAGATATATCGTCGAACTTCCACTCCGGCACCAGAAGTGGCTGTAACAATCTTGCCGGACTCTTACACTCCGCCTTCACTAACTAACAAGCCTCGCAATGGGTCACAAAGTATGTGATATCCCTCTTCATGCACGACCAGTACATCGTCCTCTTCAGGTCGGTCGTCATCTTGGTGATACCCGGGTGCACCGAGTACCTGTTGCAGTGTCCTCCCGAATCCCGCCCCTAGCCGTTATGTACACACGTCCTCTAAAGCATAACAACCCATCCTTCTCTGTATACTCACTGTTTGTGCCCGCCTTCAAGGTCCTGAATACTGGCTTTAGCTTGCCGTCCCTCCTTTGCTCAGCCCTGATGTGATATCGAATGTCATCGGTAGTGCTCATCGCAGCCAAATACTCCTTATAAAGCTCTGAGTTGTCCGCGAACACCAAAGTAATCTGCATATCCTCCATCATCCGTACCAACTCCATAGCCATCAACCGGGGCTCTGCTCCTGAAGTGGTAGTCTTCCGGCTCAATGCATCTGCCACTACATTCGCTTTCCTGGGTGATAGTGTATCGTGTACTCATAATCAGATAGAAACTCCACCCAACATCTTTGGCGAATGTTCAACTCCTTCCGCGTATCTACATATTTCAGATTCTTGTGATCCGAAAATATGTCGCAGTGCACACCATAAATATAATGCCTCCAAATCTTCAGAGCGAACACCACTGCTACCATCTCCAAGTCATGCACCTGGTAGTTCTGCTCGTGCTTCTTCAGCTGGCGGGAGGCGTATGTTATCACATATCCATGTTGCATCAGTACAACGCCCATCCCCTGAAACGACGCATCAGTGTACACTTGGAAGCCCTCCTTCCCAGACGGAAGAGCAAGGATAGTGACCGACATAAGCCGACCTTTCAACTCCTGGAAGGCCGCCTCACACTACGACGTCCAAACGAACGGAGTGTCCTTCTTCATCAAAGAAGTGAGTGGAAGGGCTATCTGAGAGAATCCTTGCACAAACTTCCGGTACTACCCGGCCAATCCCAGAAAACTTCGGACATCTGTGGCCTCTTCAACTAAGGCTAGTCTCATACTACCTGAATCTTTGTGTGATCCACTGTCAGTCCTGCTCCACTAACAATGTGGCCTAAAAAGGCTACCTACATCAGCCAAAACTGACAATTGCTGAACTTGGCATTCAACTGATGCTCCCTGAGCTTCTCTACAGTGAAGGATAGATGTTGTGCATGCTCTTCCTTCATCCTCAAATAAAAGAGGATGCGCCCAAAGGGCATCACGATAAACTCATACAAGCCATATCTGCTACTAAACACCGTCTTCGAAATGTCTTCTTCCTGAATCCGTAGCTGATAGTATCCCGACCTCAGATCCAGCTTCGAGAACCAATATGCTCCCTCTAGTTGATTAAATTGCTCATCGATCCTCGATAGTGGATATGTATTCCGGACTGTCAACCGGTTAAGTGCACGATAGTCGATGCACAACCTAAGGGTCTCATCCTTCTTCCTCATAAACAAGACTGGAGCTCCCCAAGGCGAGGAAGGTCTAACGAATCCAGCATCCACCAACTCCTACTGCTAACTCCTGAACTCCACCAACTCCTTTGGCCATCCGATAGGGAGCCCTAGACACCGGATTAGCTCCCGACACCAACTGGATCTGAAAATCTTTCTCCCGGTGCAGCGACAATCCTGGTAGCTTCTCTAGAAACAAATTCACAAAGTACCGCACCACCGATATATCAGCAACCATCGTATTGACCTCAACCATCTCTAAGAACACCTGATAGACCTCATCTCCCTACATGTGGGACTTGATGACCTGAGTAGAAGATAACATCCTACGGGAGATGAGAGTAATACCTTCGAAGGTCGCGAAGGTGACGTCATAACTTAGTACAACCTTCCTTGTCGGGCAATCTATCTGAACATGGTTCCAAGTAAGCCATGTCATGCCCAAAACCAGGTCAAAGTCCGGCATCCTCAAGACCGTAATCGGGGCCTCGAGTGTCAGAACATCAATAGTCACCATTAGGAGGCACTTAGCAGTAGATAAGACCTCCTTCCCGATGTAAGATGGGGGAGAGAGTCCTCGGAAGATGCTCAACCAATTGGCCCCCAGTTTTGGCTGCGGAGCCGGAGCCTGTTGGGCATTGAATACCTCCAGGATGGTCGTCAGAGACTGCCCATCTCCGACTGTAGAAACAGAGTGGGAGTTGGGGGAGGTGGTGCAATATTCGGAGTTTGCTGAGCTCCGCTTTGCGGTGTAGGATGTGTCGGGGGCTGCATAATAAAGGCTAATTGTAAGAAATTTGACTCAAACCTAGTTAAAAGTGGACAATTACATGTGGTCTCCTATATGGGCGCACCACAGCTTTCGCTGTTTAGTTTGTCCCCAAACTAAACTCGAGCGGGGGTGACCTGTGGTTAATGGACTTCTACTCTTCGATCGAGGTTTCCCTCTGATACTAGTTTGTAAGATCCCATTTTTTGCAAAACAAATAGGGTCGTATGCCCAGAACTGCCGCTTTGCGGTGACACCAACACACTCCGGGAAGGTCGTCACTACAAAACGCCGATCTTGCCGGTCATACCGATCGCAAAAGAGGAGAGTAAGTATATGAGTAAAATAAAACTCAAATGCTGGTCCACCAGAAATCATATTAATATAAAATAAATCTCCATGAAGGGAGAGTCCACAGTAACGATAAATCAAAGACTAATAAAAGGGGCTCCTGCCTGATATATCATGATCCTTACTACAAGTCACTCAACGTGGAAGCAAATCTATAGTAGCTACTAATGTTCGGGACTCAATGTCCCTGCTGCCTGAACTTCCGTGCTAGACTGTCTCATCTCTAAGCGCACCGACCTCTGGGGCTGCATCTTTTGGTTCGGCTCCACGATCCCCTAAAATGATTTGGTCAACGACCGTTAGTCTAAAAGACTAAGTCCTATCATCCCCTACCCCTCTCCCATGGCTCCTAGGCACCGAGCGAGGAGAAGGAAAGCAAAGGTATTTAAGGTGGAGAGTAACAAAAGTAAGCAGGTGACAGCGGAACTAGTCTATCATGAGTATAAAATTGCAGCAAGTATAAGTAAGCAAATAGTAGGTAAGCAATATAAAAATACACATGAACAAGATGAGTAAGTAAAAGGGACAAGAAGGTAAACTAAGTAACCATGACCTATAGGAATGCCCATACAAACCTATAGACCAAGGGATCGTTTTGCAAGGGCTATTGTATAAAGAGTTCCATACCAATTTATACAATAGGTGTCAAGGGTTATATGCAATGAATATACTATGACATGCAAGTATGCTTTGATAAGAACATACAAGTACAACACACACACCCGACTCTGTGCACACAGACCTTTAGTTCCCCCTTTCTAAAGCATAACCTCCTAGGATACCTCCATAGTGGCAAACAAAAGTGGTGGGTTGGGCCTCGCCCACCTCTAAACCGGTATCGACACTACCAATCAGAGCTACAATCTTCCCTCTGATACCAACTGTCACAACCCGCATTTTCTCTGCATTAAAAGGGTATATCATAGTAAGAATAAAACACAAGTCATGATGACACGTCAGCAGGGGATAACTACAAATGCTCAGGCGATACCTCAACTAAACACTTCTTTTGAAAAATTTATATGTTAATTAAGGGAAATCCAGTTTTTAAGTTAAACAGTTAGTTGTATCCCTCGACATAGTAGATCAACTAGTCCATGAATAAATATATAGTTAAACGCTGCAAAAAAAATACTTGATTAGGTTGATTTAAACATCCTACATGAGTATAAACGTCCTCAAAGGACAACTCATGCTATGCAAGACTCTAGATTTATAGTAAGTATAAGAAAAATTCTTTACGCTAACCAGAAAGTAGTGACTTAGTTTTGAAAGATATGACATGCATGATATACTAATAATAAGGTTTTATAAGTTAAAAATATCTAACATGTAGTCTTAGCATAAAACCTCCCATAGAGCAGTAATCCACACAATCAGAAAGAAAACAACTAGCAGCTAGCAAAGTGTCCAAAAATCAACAACCCTGTGGGTGTCAACAAACTGACATGAACCCATGACCAAAAGTATATCTGAACTAAGTAAAACAAAACTAAAAACGACAAACTATCTCGTGGCGGCGAGGTAAAAGCCACAACCAACACTGCTGCATTGAAACTCCAAATAAAGCTCCACTACCTGCTACTGCTCTGAACATGAGGCATTCCAAAGACAGAACACCTCGGCAAGAATGTGCAAGCGGTGGGAGAAAAGTAAGCCAAAAGTAAACAAAAATCAAAAGGGGTACCAACCCAAAACCAAAAGTACTGAGGTAGAGGGCAAAAGTAAAGTACCAAAATCAGAAAATAGTACTTACGTGAATCATCACGTACATCAAACTACATCAGATGCCCAAGGCTAAAAGGTAGAAAACATGATTAAATCATAAGAAAGAATTCGCATAACTTTATTAGCCACATGTGGTAAACTCTACCAAAAAAACACGGGCGAGGTGATCACTCATCCGGACACACCCTCACAGATATAATATCTGTCTAACTGCGGGGGAGACTCATACACTCCATCATTCACCGCAGAAGCCCAAACACCCAGTAGAGTTTCATAAATACTAATAAAGGGAACAAACATTGCGTTGATGGTTTCGTCCACTAACACCCGCAACAAAGGAAACCATAATATAAATCTCAAGACTTGACACATCGGATTCTACTAAACATCGCTAGATTTAGGGATCGGTTGATCAACTTCTAGGAAAGATACATGATCTTAAATAAATTTTATCTCGTCCTTCACGGTAGTTAAGAAATGATTAAAAGATAAAGATTCAACTGCATCAATAAATCACTAACAACTCTACAAAGTAGGATTAGCATAATCATGTCATGAACGCAATACTATACGTGGATATTAAGTAAAAGATCAAAACAGTACCACAAATCAGCAAGTCAATCATGATAACATCACTAATTAAAGTGGTTAGAGATTTCATCAAGATCGAAAAAGGAAGGAAGAGGGGAAAAACAAACCACCACTTGCCTTGGTTTTGCCGGAGGAGACCTCAAAATCACACCTCAGCGTAGATCGGGACTAAGGAATATGTGGGAAGTCAAAATCTGAACGAAATGGCCTAAATAGAAGTTAGGGTCAAAAACCATAACGATAAAAACTCAAGAAAAGGGGAAAACTTTACCACGATGACGTAGCTCTCGTGGAGAACTTTTTGGATCTACGTTTGGTTCAAGATTTCGAGCACCGAAGCACCGTCATCGGCCACCGGAAGAATCACGGAAGAACTTTCTCTCCCTAGCTCATGCCTCTCTGGTTCGGGAAACGAACAGAAATTTGGTCAGGAAGAGAAGAAGAAGTAGTTTTCTTATATATATATAACAAATATAATATTAAAATTATTACACTTAAGAGAATGAACAGAGGTCGGCTGAACCGGTTTTCTCGAGATGAAGTATGGATTTATCGAGTACTGAAGAGGGCTTCTCGGGAAATGAGGAAAACTTCTCGAGTAAAAGGATAAGGACACCTCGAGAAAGGGTAAGGTCGAATTTCTCGAGAGCAACGTGGACCTCTCGAGAACAAGCAAGGACTTCTCGAGAGCTGAAAATAGATTCCTTGAGAACTTCAGGACGGATTTCTCGAGAACAACATGGACTTCTCGAGAGCTCCAAGACGTCTCGAGAACTAAAGGATGGATTTCTCAAGAACTTCAGGTCCTCTTGAGAACTAGGTAAGATTTCTCGAGAAAGAAGAAAGGCTTCCCGGGAACAAACCCACACCTCTCGAGAAAGAATGTAAGATTTCTCGGGGACTCCCAGCTTCTCGAGAAATGGAGTTGGCCATCACGGGAAGAATAACACTTCCGGGAAAAAAACACTTCTTGGGAAAAATCAAAGCTTTCTCGAGAACATGTCAAGGCATTTTTTTCCAGAAACTCGGATTTGTCTTCTATACCAGAATACTATGTCGACTCTATGAATTTAGCAGCGAGGACAACACTAGAATCCGACGCACCATTCTTGAGACACTAACATCAAATGCTTACTATAAGCATACATGCCACAATTTTAATTCTTCCGACAAGAAAACATTCAATCTCATCAAAAACCCGAAAATCTGGTCAAACAGACCCAACGGACGCGAAACACACTAATGGTGCAGCTCCGTCTACATGACAGTAAAAAGTAAAGCCCTGACGTCATAAATATGACATTACCAAATCAAATAATTATTAAAAAGCCGGGGTGTTACATCGCATCTCTGGTATATTGTCGAACCCCCATTGTATAACCCGTAATTCATCGAGATCAGAAGTATCCCAGCAGACGACTATTCGTAGACCATTTGGCGAGCATAGACGAGCTGTGGCAAGCAGAGGCGAGCTTGGGCGAGCATGAGCGAGTAGAGGCGAGCTGTGGTGAGCAGAGGCGAGCTTGGGCAAACTGTGGCAACCAGAGGCGAGCTTGGGCGAGCAGAGGCGAGCTTGGGTAAGCAGAGGCGAGCTGTGGCGAGCTTGGGTGAGCAACTCGCGAGTATGGGCAAGTATCCCTTGGAACTCGCTGGTAGAAGCTGGATACTCGCCTATACCCCCCCCCCCCCCCCGGATTTCTCTATAAATAACCCCCTAGGGGTACTGGAAACGACACTTTTGGAAGAGGACGAGGTCCCCTAAGTGGATACTTGCCCAGTCCATGCCTGCCTAGTACCTCGCCCAGCCTTTTGGTTGCGGAGGGGAAGCTTCTTCTAAGCTTCCGGGTACGTGGTGGGACCTCCCTGCTGGAGACTTGGGGTGTGCTTGTAGATAGTTTCCTCTCTTTCTCGCTAGCCACTTGATCTGTGACGTCGGACCGTAGAATCAGCAACCTTAGGCTGCCTTGATCCTATTTATGAGGTCAGGAATTTTCCCGGCTTTAACGATATACCCTCAAGATACCTTAAAATCTACTTAACTGACTACCAATGACCTTGACATGTATTATGCTTGAATTTGCTCACCACGCAAATAGCTTGTGCAATATTTAGTCTTATACAAATCATGAGATGCATCAAACTGTCTGCTGCACTGGCATACAAAACTCGCTTCCATAGTATGACTAATACTTAAGTATTAGTAAAATTCTTTGTTTTCAAGGTAGCTTGCAACCTAGGGGGTGAATAGGTTTGTTGGAATCTTGTGACTTTCTTTAAGTTTCTTCCTAAAGCGTTTGGTGTGTTAGTAGTTAATAGCTTTCAAGAACCTGTAATAAATAAACGACACAAAAAAGCACACATAGAAATTATAGTGGTTCCCCAGATTATGAGTACATCCACTCTCCTCCCCCCTTTCTAACTTTCATTTAGACAAGACACTTCTCCAAAACTCAGCTCAAAGAGCTTACAACTCGGATCCCTCAGGATCTCTTAGTCTCCTTCAAGACTTACAACTCAAGCACTAAGCCCTATAACTCAGTAATCAACTGATCACTTACCTCAGACCAAAGGCCCTACCACTCAGGTTGGGAGGACAGCCCTACCTCAGAGCAAACTTACTCTTACCTCAGAGAGAATGACTCTCCTATAGCTCAGGCCCACATGCATTACCTCGGATCCAAATGATACTATAGCTCAGGCACAAGTGTCATACAACTCAGTAATCAAAATTTCACCTACCTCAGATCCAAGCTGGATCCTACACTCAGAGAGTAACACACTCTTACAGCTCAGTGATCAAAAGATAACCTACCTCAGATCCAAGCTGGATCCTACACTTCGAGAGTAAAGCTCTCCTACAGCTCAGGAAAAATATCAACCGAGTCAAACCAACTTCCCGAGACACCGGGGTGTGTGAAAGTGAACCCCTAATTATTCAAGTTGCACTTTAAGATTTATCTCTCGTATAGTTTACGTTAGCCCAGGACTGCCCAAGGTATACCCCGTGAAGGGCTCTCGAAGACACTAAGAACTACGATGGAATTACGCTCAAAGCTCGCTTTCGCAAGGCACTTACTATTATTGGTTGCTACCCGATTTTCCAACCCTTAAATAATTTTACTGAATCTAGTCCTAGTGCATTAAACACTTCCTCCCTACAGAAGGACGATCTTTCGCCGATCCCGAGCACTACCTAACACTAGTCAACCTCTCTGTCTACTAATCCTGTCTTCCAATGATGAACTCCTTTATTTATCCAAACCAGCAAGCTACTGAGGATTCAACTTTTCTAAATTCATTACCCACTCTAGTTCAGTTTCCGCAGTTACTCTATGCAGACCACCTTATACTATATGAGATGTATAAAGGAGGTACTCCAGATTGTCTTCCAAATCTCCTATAATATTTACCAGAGGTCTATCATAATAAATTTAGTCTAAAATCAGAGATCCATAATTTTTCTAATTAATTTGATATTTATTGAATTTTCCCAAATGTTTGTCCATGGGCAATTTTGAACATGAACTATATGATCTACTCAAGTAATGGCTACCCAAAAATTTTGATCACTAAATAACAGAATATATGACTAGATACAAATTTCCATAATTTTTCAGAAAATAGTTGACCTCTAATTAATTTATCCAAAATAATTCCCTTAATCATATGTAAAGAAGGAAGTACCAAAATTATTAATCAGAAAATTATATAAACATTACAGAATCTTAATATGGTATAGAGATGGTCATTGTGCAAAAATCATAATTTTACAGGCTTGCTAGACTCCAAAATAAATTTAATTAAGTTTTCATGGGAAACAATACTTAATGAAGCAACCCTTAGAATTAATCTTCCAAAAATTCCATAAAAATTAACAGAGCTTTAAGACATAATAAAAATTCCTCTGACTAAAAATTCATCAATTTCTAGCAAGTAGTTACTTCATAATAAATTTCTAAGTAAATAATGCAAATTACCAAATTGTTAATGAAGTATCCAAAATAATAATCCTAAATTCATAATAAAATCTTCAGAGCTTGTACTAACTTTAAAAACTACTCAACTCAAAACTCATCACTTTTCAATGAGTTTTAGTGACATTTTCCTTCATCATAAGGTTTGTGCCCTAAGCTAGGGTTAGGGTTTTGAGGGGGTTTCAGACTTCCAAATTCCCTAAAATTTTAACCAGAGAACTATACTAATCCTATGGTCCTCTTCCACAAATTTTCAAGTCAATGCAAGGTCATTTGACCTTATGATCTTCAAACCCTAAAAATCCCCATTAAGGAACCTACCCTAGGGTTCTAGGGCTAACCTACACTTAACCACCCCAAATTAAATTGGAGGTTGAGTCATACTATAAAAATTCAGTGGCCAAAATATCAACCTCTGTTGAGGTGATTTGACCACTCAAAACCCAAAGGGGATGCTTGACCTATTTAACCCTAAAAGGGGTCAACCTAGGGTTGGATCAATACCCAACCAAAACATCTCCAAATGAGATGAAAATTTTACCAGGGCCCTAACATTCCATCTAAGACTACCCACCCAAATTTGGGGGAGTTTTGAGATGTTTAGGACACATAATTAATTTATTCATGGATTATTCAATTTTTCTAAAACTATAGAAAAATATTTTCCAAAAATTCTGAATTTTAGACAGACCCTAGGTATCGCTAGGGTAGACGCCCTGCCCAAATCTCAGGTCATTTGGACAAGGGATGAATGGTAGGCATCCATTTGAATCTCAGGATAGCCCTAGGCATAGACCTCACCACAATGCGTGCCCTGGTCTAACCAAGACTCCAAATTGAGTGAAATCAATTTTAAATTAAGCTAGACATCAAGGGCTTCAGTTTCTATGTTGACCATGTTTTTTGTTCGAGCATCTAAGTATTTTTAAAAATTACAACCATTAAATACCAAATCTGTGACAAAAATTGAAATATCATAAAATTATATCCTATAGTTTTGATTTTGATAAAGCACGAATCTTGGCGCGCCTTGGATGACATCCCGTCATCGTCAACCTTGAGCCGACGGCCAGGATTCATTTTTCCTGGGCCAACTTCAAGTGTCTGCCGCCGGCCATCCAGCCGCTGCCCCGGCCGGCCGCCGCCACCATCACCTCCGTTGAGGTGGTGGCTGTCGTCAGGCGGCGGCACAGCCGTCGGAGAGACATATTCCTCCGGTTCTACGAAGTTATTTCCTGGCCCAAAACCATGAAAATACAAAATTGGTTCGGGCAATTGAGCCCGAACCTTGAACCTAGACATTGCTACGATCAATCCATGAGATAAGGGGAGGAGGAGGACCTTGCCGGCAGCCTGAAGTCGAGAAGATCGCCGGGAAGCCATCTTTGAAGGCGGCGCCGCTCGGTTTTTGCAACTACACAGTGGGGAGGCTCGGTTTCTTCAGGTAAGGATTAGGAAATCGTCCTCTTGGCCCACTGAAGGTGTTTAAAGCCTCAGATGGGGAGGAGAGAGGCTGGATCATCAATGGTCATTAAGGCCATTAATGGCTAGATTCGGCCATGGTGGGGGTGGGGGGTGGGGGCTGAACCAGGCCCTTGGTGGCCAAGGAAACGACTGGAAACTTCTCCCCTTCCCCGGGGGAGTTGAATTCAGCCATTAAAGGTGGCCTTTGGCCTCCCCTTGGCCGAGCCCCTTCCTTCCCCCCTCTTTCATTTTTCTCTCTCCTCCATAACCATGGAAATGAAGCTCACCTTCTCTCCTAGTCACCAAGTTGACTTAGTCAACCTGGAGGTCTATTGGCAGCCCATCCATACACATTATCTCCTAAAGAAGCCACATGAGGAGGCTTGAACTTGGGCTAGCCTATTTGGGCTAGGTTGACCCAAGGTAGGCTTGGGTTGACCTTGGTCTTTTTGACCTTTTTGGTTGCCCCTAAAGAGTCCCTGGTGACCCATTGATCTCCCCTAAGGCCTAGGTAGGGTTGAATATGGTTGACTTGGCATCTTGGAGGCAGCTTGTCCCTTGGTAAGGACATTTTGACCTCTTTAGGGCTAAAGTTGACTTGGGTCAACATGACCATTTGGGTTGACCCCAAGGAGTCCTTGGTGACCCCATGGCTTTACCTGAGGTCTAAGAAGGGTTATGTAGGGTTACCTTGCACTTTGGAGGTCACCTACCCTTAGTAAGGGTACTTTGACCAGATTAGGGGCTATAGTTGACTTGGGTCAACTGGGCCTCTAGGACTGAACTCAATGTGTCCTTAGTGACCCATTGACCTCACTTTAGGTCTAGGAAGACCTGGGCAAGGTTGGTTGGGCATATTAGAGGCCAACTGCCCTTTGTTAGGGCACCTTGCCCAATTTTGGCCTCTGGTGGTCCTAGGTCAAATTGGCCACTTTGGGTTGACTCCAATGGAATCTTAAGGCTCTAGTGGACCCTCTGATAGGTTAGTGATGTTGTGGTGGGGTCATGGAGTCATGGTGAAGCCCTAAGGTCAAGCCCTAGGTTTTGTGATGAGGTTGTGCCACAGGTAGACCAAGGTGATTCTCACATGGGCCTTCTATCACTTGGCCCCTTTTTAGTTTCCTAGGGTTTTGTCATGCCCTAGTCATGGACAAAACCACCCTTAGGGGTCTAGTTGGAAATGAGATGTTACAAATCCCAATAAACAAAACAAAGATTTCGTCCCCGAAATCAAGGTTAAGCCTACGGGAATTTCTATCGAAGAAAAGGAAACTTATAACATCCCATACGAAGTGAAAGATTACATCTCGACGCCATGTTTGCTAAGTGGAGTTTAAAGGGAAACCTAATTCTATGACCAATTCGCCCAATTGGCGAAGCCAAGATCCAAATAAATAAAAGATTAGCCTCTACTCTTCCTAGAGCAGCCCTACTAGTTTAAAACAGGAAAGTAATTTGAACATCTTGAGAGGTTGTGAGGTACACCTGACTGAACAGCTCTGGATACTTTTGTCGCATCAGGTTCTGCGGTTCCCAGGTATGCTCCTCCTGGCCGTGGTTTCTCCATAGAACCTTGACTAACGAAACCTTCTTGCGACGCAAGATCCGTACTCCACTGTCATCGATCCGAACTGACTCCAAGTGAACTGACCGGTCTGAAGTTACCGGCCCATCTGTGGTCGAAATCTACTGCTCCGGGCGTAGTAGAGCCCTCCTAAGTGAAGAAATATGGAACACGTCGTGTAAACCTGTCAGTTCCGGTGGCAACTCCAGCCTGTAAGCTAGGGGCCCGATCCGCTCCAGGATCCTGTAAGGGCCCATATACATAGGGCTGAGCTTCTTCTTCCGACCACGCACCCGTGAAACTCCGTGCATGGGCCGAATCTTCAAGAAAACCCGGTCTCCCACCTGAAACTCTACCTGACGGTGTCGGGCGTCGTAATACTTATCCTGTCGGCTCTGCGCTTCCAGCATTCTGTCCCGTATCAGTCTCACCTGAGCTTCGGTGTCTTCGACAAAATCCGATCCCAACACCTTCGGATCCTCGTCCTGAATCCATGAAAGTGGAGTCCTACATCTCCTTCCATACAAGGCTTCATAAAGAGCCATCCATATGCTGGACTGGTAGCTGTTGTTATAGGAGAACTTGACCAGTGGTAAAAGCTTCTCCCAAGGTTCGTTTCGATACAGAATGCATAGCCTTAGGAGGTCCTCCAATGTCCGGTTGGTGCGCTCTATCTGCCCATCCGTCTGGGGATGAAATGCTGTGCTGAAGGTCAGTCGCGTGTCTAAGTAAGCCTGCACGGATCTCCACTCCCTGGATGTGAACCGACCATCCCGATCTGACACGATCGTCCTGGGCACCCCGTGGTAACGAATGAACTGCTCTATGAATCTCCGCACTAGTACCCCAACAGAGTCATCTTTTTTGATTGGAATGAATCTAGCCACCTTCGTCAGCCAATCGATGATGACCCAAATCAAATCGTTTCCTGTCCGTGATCGGGGAAGGCCATGAATGAAATCCATCGCGATGTCCTCAAATTTCTACTCCGGTACTAGAAGTGGCTGTAGTAATCCTGCGGGGTTTCTGCACTCCGCCTTCACTAGCTGGCATGCCTCGCAATGAGTCACGAAGTATGTAATGTCCTTCTTCATTCCCGGCCAGAACATCGTCTTCTTCATGTCTGCCGTCATCTTGGTGATCCCCGGGTGTATAGAATATCTGCTACAATATGCTTCCGCCATGATGTCCTCCCGAATCTGACCTCCTTCGGGTATGTAGAAACTGCCTCTGAAATATAACAATCCATCTCTCAGTGAATAATCTCCCGTCGAACCCTCCTCCAAGGCTTGGAAAATCGGTTCTGCCCATGCATCTGTCTTCTGTCCGTCCCAGATGCGGTCCCAGATATCATCTATGGCAACCATCGATGCTAAATACTCCATGTACAGCTCTGGATCATTCTCGGACACTAGGGATATCTGCATATCTCTGAAAGACCGGACTAGCTCCATGGACATCAGTTGTGGTCCCTTCTCTGAGGTATCTCCTCTCCGGCTCAGAGCATCTGCCACCACGTTTGCCTTCCCGGGATGGTAGTGCATGGTGTACTGGTAATCCGATAGGAACTCCACCCAACGTCTCTGTCTGATGTTGAGTTCCTTCTGTGTGTCCACATATTTCAAATTCTTGTGATCGGAGAAGATGTCACAGTGAACCCCGTAGAGGTAGTGTCGCCAAATCTTCAGAGCAAAGATCGCTGCACCCATCTCCAGATCATGCACCGGATAGTTCTTCTCATGTATCTTCAGCTGTCGGGAGGCGTAGGCTATTACGTGCCCATTCTGCATCAGAACGTCACCCATCCCCTGGTAGGAGGCATCCGTATACACTTGGAATCCCTCCCTTCCCGACAGAAGAGCGAGAATGGGAGCCGAGGTAAGACGACCTTTCAACTCCACAAAGGCCGCCTCGCACTCTGGCGTCCAAATGAACGGGGATTACTTCTTCGTCAGGGATTTAAGAGGGAGTGCAATCTGGGAGAATCCTTCGACAAACTTCCGATAATATCCGACAAGTCCCAGGTAGCTCCGTATATTCGTGGCTGTCTTCAACGGTGGCCAATCCTGAACTGCCCGAATCTTGGCCGGGTCTACTGCCAACCCCGCACCGCTGATGATATGACCTAAGAAGGCCACCTCATTTAGCCAAAATTGGAATTTGTTGAACTTCGCATACAGCTGGTGTTCCCGTAGCCTCTCTAGAGTCAAAGTCAGGTGTCGTGTATGCTCCTCCTCCTTCCTTGAGTAGATGAGGATGTCGTCAATAAATACAATGACGAATACATCCAAATAATCGTCGAATACCCTGTTCATGAGGCTTGTAAATGCTGACATCGCATTTGTGATCCCGAATGGCATCACTGTAAACTCAAACAGTCTGTACCTACTACTGAAGGCGATCTTTGGAATGTCCTCCTCTCGAATCCGTAGCTGGTAATAACCTGACCTCAAGTCAAGTTTCGAGAAGAAAAGCGCTCCTTCCAGTTGATCGAACAACTCATCAATCCATGGCAACGAGTATGTATTCCGGACCGTCAGTCTGTTCAGCGCTCGATAATCAACACACAAGCGGAGACTTCCGTCCTTCTTCTTGACAAATAGCACCGGGGCTCCCCACGGTAAAGAGTTTGGCCGGACAAACCCTGCCTCTACTAGTTCCTGCAACTGACTTTGGAACTCTGTCAACTCTTTTAGGGCCATCCGGTAAGGGGCCCTAGATGCCGGCTTGGCCCCCGGCACAAGCTGTATCTAGAAGTCCTGTTCTCGGTGCGGAGGTAGTCCTGGTAGTTTCTCTGGAAAGACGTCAGCAAAATCCCGCACCACCGGGATGTCTGTCATAGCCTCCTTGGCCTCCGCCATCTCAAATAGAATCTGATAAACCTCCTCTCCCTGCAGATGGGCCTTAACGGCCTGTACTGAAGATAAGAGTATACGAGAGACAGGTCTTATACCTTCGATGATAATGACAGAGTCCTCGTGCCTCATGGTGATCCTCTTTGCTTGGCAATCAATTTGGGCATGGTTCCAGTGCAACCATGTCATGCCCAGGATCAGCTCGAAGACTGGAATCCTTAGGATCGTTGCTGATACTTCAAAAGACTTTCCGCCAATCTCTGCCTCCATGTTGCAGTGGGCAGGGGTGAATAGCTCCGATCCGTCGGGTAGACGCACCCTCCTCATTAGGCTTGTGAACCGCTCCACTCCTTCCAGCCCTTCCATGAAGGCCTCCGACACGAACGAGTGCGAAGCACCCGTGTCGAACAATGTATAGATGGGCTTGCCACTGATGAAGACTATACCTGGGGCGATTAAATGTCTTAGTATTCTATAACGAGTTTTTTCCCTATTTATTCTACCTAGTGCAGTTCTACAAATTTGACAACTGAGAAAGGGAATTCTACTTAAACAATTAAACATCTTGGCGTACCTTCTATGACATGTTCTGGGTTCCGAGGCTGCTCCAGGTCCAAAGCATACACCAGCTCCCTTTCTTGTCTACGATACCCACCCTGGTATCCACGTCCTCGGCCACGACCTCAGCCTCCAAGATATTGCGCCGGCTGGGCAGCTGGTGGTGCTGGTGGGGGTGCCCCCCTCATGGGGCAGTTCCTCCTGATGTGCCCCACCTGATGACAATTGAAGCATTCTGGCGGGGGATATGCCATTCCCCCCGGTCTGTGCACCTCCTGCATCTGCGGTGGCTGAGGGGCCACCACTACTGGTTCCCTCTGCTCCTGTCTCGCCTCCTGACGTGGCTGGTCTTCGACCCTCCTCCCTTCCGTGATACAGGCTCATCTCTGATCGTTCCTTGCTCCTCGACCCTGATCCTCGGTCGGCCGTTTTCGGCCCCGAGTAGATTGCCAATCATCCTCTATACTTTTTACCATCTCTAGTATCCGGGAAATGGGCCCGTTGGATACAAACAGTAGAGTCTCCCTCAGCTCCTCTCGTAGGCCCTTGTAGAACCTTTTGGTATATCCTGCCTCGTCTAACTGATAAGAGTCTGCAAAACGGGCTAGATGGTTGAACTCTCGGTGGTACTCCACCACCGTATTGTTCCCCTGTCTCAACTACAAAAATCTATCCTCCAGCTCGTCCCTGGCCGACTGTGAAACAAAGTGTTCCAACAGCGCACCCCTGAAATCCTCCCAAGAAATCTCTGCTACTTCCCTGTCCGCAAATGTCGTGTCCAACGAGGTATTCCACCATCTCTTTGCATGCGACTCCAGGCAGGAGATCACCAAGGGCACCCTCTCCTCCCAAGGGCACCGTATCCCGGTCAGCATCTCGTATATAATATCCAGCCACTCCTCTGTCCGAACGGCCAACTCAGTCCCCAAGTAGGATGGGGGAGCAAGTCCTCAGAAAATGCTCAGCCAGTTGGCCCCCGGGTTTGGCTGCGGAGCCGGAACCTGTTGGGCCCTAAAAGCTTCCAAGATGGCTGTCAGAGTCTGTCCCATCTCCGAGTATAGGAATGGAGTGGGGACCGGGGGAGGTGGTGCAACGTCCGGAGTCTGCTGGGCTCCGTCTTGTGGAGTGGGTTGAGCTGAGGGCTGCAAAACAAACTTAATTAGTAGGCAATCGACTCAAACCTAACTAAAGTGGACAATTTACATGTGATCCCTCATATGGGCACACCACTGCTTCCGCTGCTTAGTTTGTCCTCAAACTAAACTCGCGCGGGGGTGACCCAGGGGTTGTGGACTATTACTTTTCGATCGAGGTTTCCTCTGATACCACTTGTAAGACCCCATTTTTTTTGAAACACCGGAGTCTTAGGACCAGAACCACCGCTTTGCGGTGACACCTTCACGCCCTGAAGGGTCATCACCGCAAATCGCCGATTCTGTCGGCCGATTCGATCACAAAAAAGCAACAAAAGTAGAGTAAACACAAGTGAGGTAAAAACTCTAACCAAATGTCCATAATAATATCACATCAGAGTAAATATATCTCCACGAAGGGAGAGTCCACAGAATATAATGTACTGAAAATAAGGGCTTAAGCCCGCTACATCAAATCCTCACTACATAGTCACTCAAGCGGAAGCAAAATAAAACACTACTAAGGTCAGGGGCTCACAGTCCCTGTCGTCTGAACTTCGGTGCTAGACTGCCCCATCTCCAAGCGTGCCAACCTGCGGGGCTGCTCCTCCATGCTGGGCTCCACGATCCCCTAAATGATGTGGTTCGAAAACCGTTAGTCTATAAGACTAAGTCCTATCATCCCCCACCCCTTCCCCCATGACCCCTAGGCACCGAGCAGAGAGGAAGAAAGAGGAGGAATTGAAGGTGGAGAGTAATCAAGAAAACAGATGACAACGGACATATACTAGCAATTTTATAGTACATGTGGCAGCAGAGTAAAGTATGAAAAGCAACCTTAACTTATACAGAAGCATATAAGCAAGGGATCTTTTACAGGGCTCCCATCGTATAAAGAGTCCCATACCAATTTATACATTGGGGTGTCAGTTATTAACAACAATATATATATATATATAAAGAATTTAACCTTAATTTATAAACTTGCCCACACAAGCTTATAGACCAAGGGGTCATTTTGCAGGGCCTATTGTATAAGCGTCCCATACCACTTATACAATATGTGACAGAGGTTTTATGCTATGATTATGCTATGACATGCAAGCGGGTTATGATGCGATCATGCAAGTGCAACTCACCCACCCGACTCTGTGCATACAGACCTTTAGTTCCCCCTTTTGGAGCTGAACCTCCCAGGATACCACCGTAGTGGCAGACAGAAGCGGTGGGTTGGGCCTCGCCCACCTCTAAACCATTAAAGCACTACCGGTCAGACCTATCGTACGCCTCAACGTTGGTGCACTAAGCGGAGCTCCTGCGTACTCTTACCGGTTGGCGCACCGGACTTTTGTTGGCGAAGAGCTAGCCACACTTGCCGAGTCAACGTATTGACATCGGTGCATTGACACTCCAATACCGAATACCCACCACCTTTACTTTATGCACATGCAACCTTATGTATCAGCACCGAGCCAAAGCTCCCCTGACCATCCCGTCCGTCACAAACATCAACCGAGCCAAAGCTCGTCGGGCCATCCTGCCCCTCACAAATATCAACCGAGTCAAACCAACTTCCCGAGACACCGGGTTGTGTGAAAGTGAACCCCTAATTATTCTAGTTGCTCTTTAAGATTTATCACTCCTACAGTTTACGTTAGCCCAGGATTGCCCAAGGTATACCCCGTGAAGGGCTCTCAAAGGCACTAAGAACTACGATGAAATTACGCCCAAAGCTCCCTTTCGCAAGGCACTTACTATTATTGGTTGCTACCCGATTTCCCAAGCCTTAATTAATTTTACTGAATCTAGCCCTAGTGCATTAAACACTTCCTCCTTACAAGAAGGACGATCTTTCGCCGATCCCGAGCACCACCTAACACTAGTCAACCTCTCCCTCTACTAATCATGTCTTCCAATGATGAACTCCTTTATTTACCCAAACCAGCAACCTACTGAGGATTCAACTCTTCTAAACTCATTACCACTGTAGTTCAGTTTCCGCAGTTACTATATGCCAACCACCCTATACTATATGAGATGTATAAAGGAGGTTATCCAGATTGTCTTCCAAATCTCCTATAAAATTTACCAGAGGTCTATCATAACAAATTTAGTCTAAAATCAGAGATCCATAATTTTTCTAATTCATTTGATATTTATTGAATTTTCCCAAATGTTTGGCCATGAGCAATTTTGAACATGAACTATATGATCTACTCAAGTAATGGCCAACCAAAAATTTTGATCACTAAATACCAGAGATATATGACTATATACAAATTTACATAATTTTTCAGAAAATATTTGATCTCTAATTAATTTATCCAAAATAATTCGCTTAATCATATGTAAAGAAGGAAGTACCAAAATTATTCATCAGACAATTATATAAAAATTACAGAATCTTAATAGGGTACATAGATGGTCATTGTGCAAAAATCATAATTTTACAGGATTGCTAGACTCCAAAATAAATTTAATTAAGTTTTTATGGGAAATAATACTTAATGAAGCAACCCTTAGAATTAATCTTCCAAAAATTCTATAAAACTTCCCAGAGCTTTAAGACATAATAAAAAGTCCTCTGACTAAAAATTCATCAATTTCCAGCAAGTAGTTACTTCATAATAAATTTCTAAGTAAATAATACGAATTACCAAATTGTTAATGAAGTATCCAAAATAATAATCTTAAATTCATAATAAAATCTCCAGAGCTTGTACTAACTTTAAAACTACTAAACCCAAAACTCATCACTTTTCGATGAGTTTTAGTGACATTTTCCTTCATCACAAGGTTTGTGCCCTAAGATAGGGTTAGGGTTTTGAGGGGGTTTAAGGATTCCAAATTCCCTAAAATTTTAACCAGAGAACTATACTAATCCTATGGTCCTTTCCCACAAATTTTCAAGTCAATCCAAGGTCATTTGACCCTATGATCTTCAAACCCTAAAAATCCCCATTAAGGAACCTACCCTAGGGTTCTAGTGCTACCCTACACTTAACCACCCCAAATTAAATTGGAGGGTGAGTCATAATATAAAAAGTCAGTGGCCAAAATATCAACCTCTGTTGAGGTGATTTGACCACTCAAAACCCAAAGGGGATGCTTGACCTATTTAACCCTAAAAGGGGTCAACCCAGAGAGGCATATTCCGGCGGTTCTACCAAGTTATTTCCTGACCCGAAACCATGGAAATACAAAATTGGTTCGGGCTCAATTGAGCCCGAAACTTGAACCTAGACATTGCTACGATCAATCCATGAGATAAGGTGAGGAGGAGGACCTTGCCAGTGGCCTGAAGTCGAGAAGATCGCCGGGAAGCCATATTTGAAGGCGGCGCCACTCGGTTTCTGCAACTACACAGTGGGGAGGCTCGGTTTCTTCAGGTAAGGATTGTGAAATCCTCCTCTCGGCTCACTGAAGGTGTTTAACGCCTCAGATGTGGAGGGGAGAGGCTGGATCATCAATGACCATTAAGGCCATTGATGGCTAGGATCGGCCATGGTAGGGGGGGCTGAACCAGGCCCTTGGTGGCCAGGGAAACAGCTGGAAACTTCTCCCCTTCCCCGGGGGAGTTGAATTCAGCCATTAAAGGTGGCCTTTGGCCTCCCCTTGGCCGAGCCCCTTTCTTCCCCCCTCTTTCATTTTTCTCTCTCCTCCATAACCATGGAAAAGAAGCTCACCCTCTCTTCTAGTCACCAAGTTGACTTGGTCAACCTGAAGGTCTATTGGCATCCCATCCATACACATCATCTCCTAAAGAAGCCACATGAGGAGGCTTGAACTTGGGCTAGCTTATTTGGGCTAGGTTGACCCAAGGTAGGCTTGGGTTGACCTTGGTCTTTTTGACCTTTTTGGTTGCCCCTAAAGAGTCCCTGGTGACCCACTGAACTCCACTAAGGCCTAGGTAGGGTTGGATAGTGTTGACTTGGCATCTTGGAGGTCACTTGTCCCTTGGTAAGGGCACTTTGACCTCTTTAGGGCTAGAGTTGACTTGGGTCAACATGACCATTTGGGTTGACCCCAAGGAGTCCTTAGTTACCCCATGGCTTCCCCTGAGGTCTAGGAAGGGTTATGTAGGGTTACCTTGCACTTTGGAGGTCACCTACCCTTAGTAAGGGTACTTTGACCAAATTAGGGGCTAGGGTTGACTTGGGTCAACTTGGCCTCTAGGACTGAACCCAATGTGTCCTTAGTGACCCATTGACCTCACTTTAGGTCTAGGAAGACCTGGGCAAGGTTGGTTGGGCACATTAGAGGCCAAGTGCCCTTTGTTTGGGCACCTTGCCCAATTTAGGCCTATGGTGGTCCTAGGTCAAATTGGCCACTTTGGGTTGACTCCAATGGACCCTTAAGGCTCTAGTGGATCCTCTGATAGGTTAGTGATGTTGTGGTGTGGTCATGTAGTCATGGTGAAGCCCTAAGGTCAAGCCCTAGGTTTTGTGATGAGGTTGTGCCACAGGTAGACCAAGGTGATTCTCACCTTGGCCTTCTATCACTTGGCCCCATTTTAGTTTCCTAGGGTTTTGTCATGCCCTGGTCATGGCCAAAACCACCCTTAGGGGTCTAGTTGGAAATGGGATGTTACACCGGGACGCTGAGCAAACCCAGCGAGGATGCTTTGCTCAATCCTCTTCGCGAACTATTCAAATGCGGCCACCATCACAAATTCGCCACCTCGCGCAGCATCTCCTCCTCCTGCCGAGTTACCGACCAACTCTCCTTGATCGCCACCAATGAGCATCTCACACAACCTCCAAACTTTCCACCTTGGCTACGATCCACGCTCATCGTACCAAGTGTTGAAGCCAGGAAAAAATCCTAACCTCAGAATTCGGACCAAAGCTGCCTAAGGTTACCGACTCAGAAGCTAGATCAAAAGGCTACGGTGACTAGAATGAAGAGACAGGTCAAACAGGACCCCAGATGTTGCGGCAGGAAGGTCCCACCACGTACCCGGATGCTCGAAAGGAGCAACCTCTTCTTGACCAAAGATGGCCGAACTGGGTACGAGGGAAGCTAGATGGCAAAGTCGCAAGGTCACAACTTGCTCTCTAAGGAAGAGGAATCCAAAGACTTAGTTAGTATCTCGGAAATGAGGCGCGTGAGTATCTTGCCGAAGATTTCAAGCGCCTCACCTCGTACCCCTAGGGTCCTATTTATATGCAAATCCAAAGAGGGGGGGGGGGGTCATTTTTATACCCCACCCCGGCGACTAGGTGACTTCTTGGAGGAACTCGCACGGGCTGGGCGAGTATCTCACCTAGTCGCCTACCCGGCGAGTATGCGAGGTGAGCTTGCCATACTCACCCAGGCCTTCTAAAGTCTGGCATGCTGATGTTGACTTCTATCTTGACTTGTTGACCTCGACTCATGCTGACCTTGCTGTGGTAGGACCCACCCTCGACGAATATGAGTTGTACAAATGGTTCATTACAATAGTCGCAAAGTAACGAGTACAAATTTTGAAATAAGAGAATTTCTTAAGTTATAGGGGGCCGATCCGGAAAATGTGGATGTCGCCCAGCCCATCTGATCTCGTGAGCCCGCCCGAAGTGCTCAGTGGCTACCGCAATTGCGTTGTCACCTCGCCGCAGCTGCTCCATCCTCGCCAGTCGCCCAGCAGATCCCATGCTCGTGCGCATGCCAGCAAATTCCTCGCGGGAGAGCTGGACGTGATGGTCGGTCATCGTCTAGCACCACTCCACCTCTTAGATCATGTGGAAGCGGGCCTCGTAGGCTGCCAGGCTTTTCCACAGCTCTTATATCTTCGCCATCCTCACCTTCCACACCGAGATTCGGCGATGAGGCTCACAGATGGTGAGCTGGTGCAACTTGGCCTCCAGCTCGATGTAGGCGCGAGCAGCAGCATGTCGGCATTCCTTCCCGGAGAGCCCCAGGTCCTCGATAAAAGCACCTCCAGGAATGGATGGGGGACCTGTCAAAGCAGAGTAAAGTCACCAAATCAGTTAGCAGTCAGCAGTAACAGTCAGATTCGTGCGACAGTAGTGCAAGCTACCTTGCCGAGGAGAACAAGATCGCCGAGGAGAAGGGTTGCGACGAGCTGGTTCTCGTGGGCCTGATGACGAGCTGCCAGGGCGTTCAGCGGGATGCCCCTGGCCGCGTCCGCCAAGTTCGTGACTTCCATTTCTTGGTGGGAAGTAGCTTGTGTGCCATCTTTCTGGATCTCGCGTCAAGCCCTCCTGTGGGATCTGAGATCCCGAGGTGTCCGAGTAGAGCTCAAGGCACGGTTCGCCGCGCGAAGGCAGAGGAGGCGGCGGCTGCAAAATCATGCTCGCCTCCGGTCGTCGCGAGCTCGCCTGAGGAGGCGGTGGCAGTGTGGGAGCGCTCTTCGGTTTTTGCAGGTTGGCCAGAGGAGGTGGCAGCAACAAGGGAGTGCTCGCCTCCAACAGTGTGGTTTTGGCCGGAAGAGATGGCAACGACGGTGGGATGCTTGCAGCCAACAGCGTCAATGTAACCGAAGGAGGATGGACTTTGCCCGTCCCGGACTGTGAGGTCTTAGTCACCGGGGGATCCTCCTTCCTCGCTGGAGAGAGTTGTTTTTCTGACCCCTTCTTGGAGACGAGATTGATCCGAACGGTGTGTGTGATCTGGAGCGGAGGCCGAGCTTTGAGTGCAACCAGTGGAACTCCTCGCAGTGGGGATACATCCAGAATCTCACATAGAGTGGTCGCCGGGAGACCTATGGATACAAAGGACGAGTCAGTATGGGAACAAAATGATCAGCGAATTTCTACAAAGTGCGACAAGGTTGCGGCCTTGCGAGGCAGCAAAAACTGCATGCAGTTGGGCTTGTGACCCAGCGACTTTCGGAATGGAATTAGCTGCCGAGAAGAGCTGAGAGATGTCGGGAATAGATGACTCGGGAATGTTGCCCAGCCCGAGATCATCGAGGAGCTGTTGGGTGCTAGTTGAAGGTTCGGGCTGGTCGGCCAGGATTGCGACTTTCTTGGACGGGGAGGCAACTTTCTCCACCGGAGGGGGTGGATTGTCGGCCTTAGAGGAGAGCGTCTTCTTTAGTTTCTTCTTCTTGGTACGAGGCAGATCGGCAACGACTTCATCTTCTCGCAGCCTTTTGGGCTTTGATGGCTCTAGGTCGAGAAATCCGGACAACACGACAAGGCTGGCTTGGTAAGCTTCCTCGGTAGACTTCGACATCACGTGCGAGTTCAAAATGCGTGTCTCAAAGACCAACCACCCCCCTATTTATATAGTTCAGCAGACATCCATCAAGGGCGAGTAACCCAGATACTCGGCCAAGCAAATCGCCGAATAAGTGTTGGATGATTCTTTCCAAGTTCCTACGTCGCTTAAAAAGAGCGGGGATTGTGTACAACCCGTATTCGTCGAGGGTGGACCCCTCTTGAGCCAGGTCGGCAGAAGTCAAAGTCAATAAAGTCAGACAGAGGTCAGAGTCAACACGCCAGACAACAGCAGGACTGGGCGAGTATGGCGAGTTCCCCCCGCATACTTGCTAGGTAGGCGACTAGGCCAGCTGCTCGCATAGCCATGCGAGCTCCTCCAAGAAGTCGCTTTGTCGCTGAGGGGTGATGCTATAAATAAGACCCCCTCTCTTTGGATTTCCCTATAAATAGGACCCTAGGAGTACGAGGAGAGACACTTCGAAATCTCGCCAAGATCTCTCACGCTCTTTTTCTGGGACGCTATCTAAGCCTGTGAATTCCTTTTTCTCAGAGACCAGACATCGACTTAGCAACTAATTCTTTTAGTCGCCGCGACTTAGTTACCAGCTAGTCTCTCTCGTACCCTACTCGGTCATTTTTGTTTGTGGCAGGGTTGCTTCTTCTAAGCTTCCGGGTACGTGGTGGGACCTTCCTGCCGCAGCACCCGGGGTCCTGTTTGTTCAGTGACTTCTGTGCTTTCCCCCACTAGCCGTCGAGCCTATCCGTTGAGCCAGTAACCTTAGGCTGCCTTGATCCGATTGTTGGAGTAGAGAATTTTCCCGGCTTCAATACCACACCTTCTCCTACTTTGAGACAATTTTTCGTTCTAAGAAGAACACATGACATTATATTTGGACTTTATAGAGTTATGATCAAGGTTTTGGTATATTATTTCCAATTTATTATGTATTTTGCATTTTTTCTATATCAATTTTGGTTCTCTTTTTCATTCACTGAAGATGTTGCCCAATAGAAAAGGCTGCTGCATCCGCTTCTTAAATCATTTCTTCCAATAACCAGTTTCTTGAAATATACACAATGATCGTACTTGTACTGTGTGTAGTTCTATCCCAACATAAACGTATCAAACTTTATGTACCACTATCTCAGTGATTACTTCAAACCATAAATCGACTTATCCAATTTGCACATCAGGTCATTATGAGCCTCATATCCAGGTGATTGCTTCATATAGATCTCCATGTGCAAATCTTCATGCAAGAATGCAGTTTTTATATTAAAGTGCTCCAAAATAAGACCATAATGCACTACTAAGGCCAAGATAACACAGATCGATGAATGTATGGGCAGATCTAGAGGGGGGCCCGAGGGACACTGACCCCCCATTATTTTTTGGAATTTTCTAGAAGGACCGTTATTCCCTCCGATTTCCTCAGGATCGACAATTTCCTCCCGAGTTCCAATCAGAGATTTCTTCCCATCGACGATTTCCTCCAATCCTCTTGATCGACGATCGTCGATCACTCGCCCATTCCTCCCGATCGACGATCGTCTCTCACTCGCCCTGATCCACGATTTGCTCATGATTGTCAATCCTCCCGATCAACGAGTGTCGCCCACTCGCCCCGAACACAGATTTCTTCCCATTCCTCTTGATCGACGATCGTCGCTCACTCACCCCGATCGACGATTCTTCCCGATTGACTGCAAATTCCCTAGTCCCGAGTCTGCCTCTTTCTTCCCGTCTTCCCGATCGACTGCAAAAGTGAAAATACCCGAGTCGGCGTCGGCGATACCCTAGTCGGCGTCGGCGAGTCCCGAGTCCGCCTCCTGGCCCTCCTCGGGTTCGTCTTCTTCTTCATCTTAACTGACAAATTACCGGTGTGCGCAACAGTCATACCCTAACCGCACATTGGCCTTTCTGTTCAGTTCTTATACACCATCCTCTCAATACATTCATACTTACTACATTGTAATTTGATTGAAAGTAGCCTGTCTAGCATTGAAAATGATAATATTGTGGTGTAACTTATAACTTTTTGTTAAGTTACTATAGAGATCATTGAAGTTCATATTACAGTATTTTCCTTATTGTTCATCAAAATGATACTTTGAGCGCTGACCATTTTTTGGAGTTGAACAAATGCATCAAATTAGATTTATAGATGAACAATATTTATTACCAATCTTAAATAATACAAAACATCAGTCTAAATGCATATTAGATCCATAGGACACTTGGCAAGCCACATGGAAGAATCTTAATTAGTGTATGCAAATTTGGAAGTTCATTTTTAATTGAATAAATTTAAGCTTCATATGTCCACTTCTACGATATCTTAAAGAGATTTATTTTTCGCTTTTCATTTTTCCATTTTGTGTATCTTTCTGTTAAACAGATTAATGTAACAACTTACATTCATGGGTGCTTAAGCTATTGCCAAAAGTGTTTTTTATATTCCTGGCTTGGACATGGATGATAATGGGCAGAGGGAAAATGGAAGACACAAGTCAGAACATTATAAGTCTGTTCATGCTCAGGCATGGTTAATGAATCTCAAAAGGATATCCTCCCATCATGCATAGTTAACTTGTTATTGCTTGGATCTCCATTTTAGCTTTAATTCATACTGCTACTATTACAATCACTTAGCACATGAAGCACTGATTTTATGTCCACTTTGTCCAGGATGAAGCACTGATTCTGCTAGTGCCTAGTGGCAATGCTTATTTGAGCTGAGGTCCTGAGGACCAAAGGTATACTTTTTGTTTCTCTGTATTCATCTTATTTCTGTTTATATGAATGTTTGTAGGGATGCTTTGAGGTATTAGTCAAATAGTGACTAAGCAAAGCATAATAGAATTTGTGATGAATGTTTGTAGGGGTGCTCTGTAGTATCGATCGGTAGAGGATCAAGCGGAGCAAATAATACTCACTTAATAAGGGAAATTTTCTTGAACTTCTACAGTGGCTCGCAGATATTGATGAAGAGGTTGGTAGGTATGTTTTGAAAAACGCACCGGGAAACAATCAGTTGACCGCACCTTCAATTCAAAAGATTTAATCAATGTCTGTGCTAAAGAAACCACCAAAATTATAATTCAAGAGCTTGGTGATGATTACTTTTCAGTTCTAGCCGATGAATCCAGTGACGTATCACATAAATAACAACTTGCTCTTTATCTGCATTACATTGATAGAAATGGAGCAATAATACAACGATTTCTTGGTATTATGCATGTTTCTGAGACTACTGCAATATCAATCAAAGCTGGAATTGAATCTTTACTAATGACTCATTCATTGAATTTATCTATAATCCGTGGACAAGGATATGATGGTGCCAGTAACATGAGTGGTGAGATAAATGGACTTAAAAGTTTAATTTTGAGGGAAAATCCGAGTGCATATTACATTCATTATTTTGCGCATCAACTTCAGTTAACACAAATTGCAGTCGCTAAGATAAGTGATGATTGCCAGTGGTTTTTTGAAGCAATTACAACTTTATTAAATGTAATTAGTGTTTCCTGCAAACGAAATGAAATGCTTAGAAAAAGCCAAATTCAAAAGGTGGCCAAGGCACTAGAAAATGGTGAACTCAAAACTAGATCAGGTTTAAATCAGGAGCTTCGTTTGAGTCGACCTGGAGATACTCGTTGGGGATCACATCACAAAACACTAATGCATATCATTTCATTATATCCTGATATGGTTGCTACACTTGTGAAGATTGGGAAGAGTAAAGCAAATGATCGGGTGAAGGCTCAAGGTGTTTTGTTCGCATTAGAATCATTTGATTTTATTTTAATGGTGCATATGATGAAAACTATATTTGGGTATACACACGAATTAAATCTCGCTTTGCAAAGAAAAGATCAAGATATTGTAAATGCAATGTTTTTTGTTAGTTTGACAAAAAAATAGCTTCAAACTTTGAGGGATGATGGATGAGACACTCTATTTTAAAAAAATTGCTTTTTTATGGCAAACATGGTATTCATATTCCTAATATGGATGATCGGTATATTCCCAGTGGAAGATCAAGAAGGTTTGTTGAAGACTACACAAATTTGCATCATTATAGAGTTGAAGTTTTTTTAAAGGTTGTCGATCAACAACTACAAGAGTTAAATAATTGGTTTGATGAGGTGAGTATAGAGTTGCTTCAATGTATGACTTGTTTGAATCCCGCTAACTCATTTGGTTGTTTTGAAAAAGAAAAAGTGATGCGCCTTGCAGAGTTTTTTCCTAATGATTTTTTAAGTTTAAAGTTATTTAATTTGGAATTTCAACTCGAGAACTACATTGTTGATATGATAAGTGATGAGAGATTTGCTAATTTGAATGACCTTAGCCATTTATCCTTGAAGCTTGTTGAAACCGGTAAACATGCTGCTTATCGACAAATCTACAAGCGTTTGAAGTTTGTATTGATTCTTCCCATGGCTACTGCAAGTGTGGAAAGAGTATTCTCGGACATGAATTATGTGACAAACAAGTTGCGCAATAGTCTAGGCGATCAAATGTTGAATGATTGTCTGGTTACTTTTATTGAGAGAGAAGCATTTTTGAAAGTCATTGATGATGATGTTATCGGCCGTTTTCAAAAAATGAGGGTTCGTCGTGGACAAATATAAAATTTTACTCATGTATTTTGTATTTTGCAGTGTTATGTAATTTTGTATGACTTTTTATTATCATGGATTTAATATTGACTTGTTATTTTATTTAAAAATTTTTTTTTTGCCCCCCCCCCCCCCCCCCCCCCATTTCCAAATTCCTGGATCTGCCACTGACGGATGCTTGACATTTGAGGTAAACATCTCGTCATAATTTATACCTTCACATTGAGCAAAGCCTTTAGTCACCAATCTTGCCTTGTAACACACATAAACAACACTACGAGATCCTTCTTTTTTCGCATACACTCATTTGTACACAACTTTTTTTTGTCCGGAGATAACTTCACTAATCTCCAAGTAGCATTTTATTGATAGAAGACATCTCTCCATCCATCGACTCTTTCCAAAAATTTAATTCAGAGCTATCTACAGCCTCCTTAAAGTGAATAGGGACTTTAGCCTCAGATATTGAAAGTGCAAATGCAATGTGGTCTCTCAACCAAGCTGACTTTGGGACATTCTGCCTCATAGTCTAGCTCATGACAATAGAATCCTGAACTTAACTCTCATCTTCTACTTCCTCCGCCTCTTGATCATCAGTACCAAGTACCCCATCAACAATCATCATATATCTTATCAGGAATGTGGAGAACTGGTGCAACAAAAAGAGTCGCATCAAACTCCTTCTAAACAGTAATAGTGATTGGCTTGGAACTCTCCACCTGCTCTGAGTCCCGATGCTTCAACAAACTTGCCTCATCAATAGCGCTGTAACTGTTTGGGTTGGTTCGATTTTTAAGCAAAACCGCAAACTGAACCACCACTATGTGGTTCCAAAAATTTGAAACCGAACCGAACCGCTCAAACATTGAAACCAAATCGAACCAAATCTAATGGTTTGGTTCGGTTTTGGTGGTTTAAATAATGTGATAAAGCTTAAAGATTTATTGAGAGAGATCTGAGATGGCGCCCTCTTGATTGCAGTATGCCTGAAACTCTGCTTAGGTGTACTCGCCGCCATTATCAGATCTGAGGTATTTTACCTTCTTCTCGGTATGCTTCTCCACTTCGGTCTTTCAAATCTTGAACTTTTCGAAAACTTCAGACTTGTGCTTGAGAAAGTAGATCCAGACCTTCCTTGAGAAGTCATCGATCAAGGTCACAAAGTATCTGACACCTCCAAGTGAAGGCTCTGGGGCTGGCCCCCAGACGTCTGAGTGTATGTACTCCAGTGTCTGCTTGCTGCGCTTGCTTGATGTCACAAACTTAACTTAGCACTGCTTCCCTAGAACACATGTCTCACAGAAATCCAGCTTGCACGTCTTGACCCCTTTCAGCATGCCTTTCTTATGTATCTCCAGTAGTACTCTCTCGCTCACGTGGACAAGTCTGGCATGCCACAATAGAGAGGAATCCTCATCTGACGTCGTAGAAACCGCTGCGTCCCCGACAATAATAGTACCAACCAGCCTGTAGAGAGTGACAGAGCGCTCTCCTTTCATGACCACCAGAGCGCCTCTCTTGAACTTCAAGTATCCGCCAACACTGGTGTAAGAGTACCTGACTGCCTCCAGAGTGCCTAGAGAAATTAGGCTTTTTCTCAAATCGGGAACATACCTGACATTTGTGAGTGTTCCGACCATTCCGTCGAACATCTTAATTCTAATGCTGTCAATCCACAGCATACTGCACTCTGAGTTATTCCCCATCAGAACTCGACCACCATCACATTGCCTGAAGGTGGAGAATCATTCTTTATTTGGGAACATGTGATAAAAACATCCAAAATCCATGATCCATGCGTCGGTGGAGTCGAGGGTAGATCAAACATGAAGTACATCAACGTCACTGTCTTGGTCTGAAGCCACAGCTGCCTATCGTGTCTCTTGATTCTTTTCCTTGAGCTTTTTCTTCGGACAGTTGTTTTTCCAATGCCCTCCTTGCCTTGGCCGCAGAAGAAACACCGGACTGGACGGACAAGAATGAGCCGTCGTCGCCGCTCTGATGTCGCCGCCTCCCTGGAAGGGTGCTGTCCCTAGATACGCTGGTTCTGGACGGGAAGCAGGGAGCAACGATGGGCTCTGGTTGGAAGCAAGAAGCAGCGGAGGGCTCTGGACAGAAGTGGAAAGCAGCGGCCGGCTCTGGCTATATTTTTTGGGAATTGTTATTGGCACCCCATAAATGGTTATTTGTAACCCATTGATATTTATTTGTACTCAAAATGGATATTTGTACCCATAATTGATATTTGTACCCATACATAATAATATTAAGAAAAACGATGAGATCTCCTGAGAGGCGATAGCCGCGCCCACACACCATGTATGAGGTGCGGATATTCGAATCTTTCCCGGCGTAATCAAAATCTTTTGAGCTCGTGATTAGGTAACCCCTAAATACAATCATAAAACGCATAGTAATGAACATAAAAAACTACCACTAATTTACCAACATAAAAATTGCTAACATCACGATCGAAAGCTCACCGGTTGGCATTTTCAATCCAATGGAAGAATTTGTTTGGTTGCCTATATAGTGCAGCTAATCCGGAACGGAAAAAAAAAACTTGATTTGGAACCAAAAAAAATACAGTTGATTGCTCCATATTCAGGAAGAGGAAAAACATATTGCAATGGAAAGGGAAAGAGCCTTGATTAGAGTGGAAAATCTATAAAAAGAGGAACGTCGGGCTGATCTGGAACGGAGACAACCAAAAATCTGTAATCACGGGTGACGTTGGGCTGTGAAATATACTCACTAAAGTTCTGAAATCATGGTAAAACTCACAAAACATACTCAGCTGGACTGAGAAATATACTCACCGGCGAGCTAAGGAAGTGGAAAAGTGAGACTGTCGGCGAGAAAGTGCTGGGGGCGTCGAGCGTCGAGCTTTGGGGAAGAAATGAAGCTTCGGTGAGATAGAGGGTGGAAGGCAGCAAAGACTGCGTCGAGAGTCGAGGGAGAAGAAGCAGAGAGGTGCGACTGCCAGCGAGAAAATGCGAGTAGAGAGGGGAGGAATCGGCTGCAGGGAATTAGGGTTGAGAGAATGGACGGTTCTTGGGTACAAATATCAGGTAGGGTTAGGGAAAGAAAAATGTTAAAAATTGTATTATTGTGGGTTTGAATATCCAATTGTGAGGTATGAATAACAATTCCCTATTTTTTTAACCCTAATCCTCAGATCCTCATATCAATGAATTGTAGGATTATATATATATAGATATATCCCACTAGTGAACCGCCCGGTTCAAGGAGCGGTAGAAAACAACAATGCTATTCCTCCAAATAGCTTCTCTATTTTTCTCATAATTTTGCAATACAATAAATTTTCTCATCACAAATTTCACATTGGCTTCTCCCACTGCTTCTCTTGTACATCATTACAGCCAAGCTAATAAAACCCCAAATTACACGCATGGACAAGGCAGTCATGTGCACAAAGACAACCCCACATACCAAGGGCATGGGAAAGAGTCCCACCACAAAGGTGAAATGTAGGCAATTTACGCTCATTCAATACTAAAATATCGATCACCTGTTAATCCAACTGAAACCTGGATATTTCTTCATCTTCCTCTCCCGAATCAAACTTCTAACTTTCTCTGATCCAGTCCAATCACCATTAGCAGCACATATGCTGGATATCTGCAAGTAAGCCCCAGGCTGGCCCGGGCACAGCTCCATGATCCTCTCCGCCGCCTTCTCCCCAATCAATCTATTCCTGCTGGCCCTGCATCCGCCCAGCACCGCCGTCCACATCCCCGCCTCTCCGTCCCCGGGCATACAATCAATGAACAAAACCGCATCTTCCACCCGTCCCGCACGAACCAGCAAGTTCACAACGCACGAGTAATGCTCCACCAAAGGCCTAATCCCATATTCCTTCTTCATCCGGTCGAACCACCCCAGCCCTTCCTCCACCAGCCCGCAGTGGCAACATGCGGAGAGGATCGCGATAAACGTCACCGCGCCGGGCGTCACACCGGTGGCATTTCTCATGCCGTCGAACAACCGGAGCACCTCCTCTCCCATTCCGTTGGAAGCGTACCCCATCAGCATCGAGTTCCAAGCCGCCTGGTCGAACTTCTGTCCCATCGCTTCGAAGATCTTCGCCCCCTCGAAAACACACCCGCACTTGCAGTAGAAATCGATGAGCGATGTGGCGATGATTTGGTCCGACGCGAGCCCATATGTAGTTGCGAGGGAGAAGATCTGTTCTCCAATGACGAGGGAATTGAGTGAAGCAGACGCGCTTATAGAGCTTGCTAAAGCGACATTGTCCAATTCAATTCCCAATTCATGCATTTCTGAGAAAAGCTCCAGCGCTTCAGCCGCAAAGCCGTTTTGGTTATAACCAACAACCATGGAGTTCCATGAGATCAAACTCTTGTCTTCAATCTGATCAAACAATCGTCTTGCTTCCTCAATCCTTCCGTGAGCAGAATGGGCGTTCATCATGGAGTTCAGCAGGACGGTGTCGGCAAACTTGAACTCTCGAAACACCGCAAAAGCGCCGTTCCAATATCCAGCCTTCGAGTACGAATCAACCAAAGTGCTTCCGACGAAAATATCAGTCGAAGCTCCGTGTTTGAGAATGCCAGCGTGAATCTGAACCACATTTCGAAGCAGAGCAAGGTGAGCGCAGACGCATAAAACTGTGGCAAACGTTGAGGAATCCGGATTGACTCTGTTCTTCATCATGATTCTGAAAAAAATCAATGCCTCCTCCACACGACCACATGAAGCATAGCCATTAATCATTGAATTCCACAAGGTGATGCCGGGTTCATGTCTGCTGTCAAAAAGTCGTCTTGCTTCGTTTAATCTGCCGCATTTGGAAAACGCGGTGATTAAAGCGGAGATAGAGAACTCATTTGACTCCATTTTTGTGTTCAAAACACTGCGAGCACTGTTGAGATCCTCTGACTTTCCATACATGTCAACGAGAGCGCTGCCCAATACAGCATCTAAGTCAACTTGGTTGACAATTATCTGGGAGTGGATTTGCCGGCCGAGACTAAGAGATTTAAGGTCAGCGCAAGCACTTATAACAGTTGCCAACACAAAAGTGTCGAGAGAAGGCGAAGATTTCCCCGCCATTGATGAATTCAATCTCTTATAAACATTGAAAGCATCATGAACCCTGCCGCTACGGAAATGGCCATGAAGGACAGCGTTCAAAGCAATTCGGTGCTTTGTAGGCATTTCGTCGAACAGCTTCCGCGCGTTGCTGAGATCACTTAATTTGATTAGACCAGTTATGATGGCGTTCCAGGAGTACTCGTTCTTCTCAGACATTGCGTGGAATAATTGAAGGGAGGCGGCGGAGTCGCCGGAGTCGATGGATGCGTCGATGAGGGAGTTCCAGGAGAAGCAATTTCGGTGGGACATTTCGTCAAACAGTCGGCGTGCATCGTGTAGACCGGGGCTGCAGCGCGTGTACATTTGGAGAAGGCAGTTGGAGGCGAAGATGGAAGCGGCGAGGCCGGATTTGAGGAGCAGCTGGTGGAGTTGCCGCCCCTGCTGGATCCGACGTCTGCCGTCGCATGACCGGAGATGGGTTGCGCACCATTGGACGTCGATGGTCATCGGTGCCGGAGTTCATCCATCGGGTCGGAGAAGACGTCTCCGGCAGCCTCCTTCGTCGATTCATCCACTAAAACGTTTCACGATTCATTAATGATGATTTGAAAGGAGGAAATTTGGGTGCATCCACTAAAACGTTCCACGATTCATTAATGCAAATATTAAGCATTCATATTACCGATTTAAACTCTGTTTATTATAAAATTTACAAATTTTCAAATTTATATGTTTTATTTTGTTTTTTTAAATGTGCTTTCATATAGATAAAACGCATACCTATAATAAAAAATGTGTTCACTCTACCGTTCGCAAACCCCACACATACGATAAAAATGAGCAACGAGCAGATTATGACGTTTCAGAGTTTGCGAGTTGCGGGAGCTCCATCACACCGGGGCAATGTCGTTATCAGGGTACTGTCGCGCGGGACAATGAGGGCCCCATGTGCACTATTGTGGTCAGGATACTGTCGTGATTGGCTGTAGGGGCGGAGCCCCGTGCTTATCACTGATCTCGTACTATATTAAAAGGAAAAAACAAACTATGGTTAAACTTTCAAATTTCTCATTTTACCGTCTTTATTACAATTTTTTAATTTTTAATTTATGCATTTTTAATTTTATTTTAAAAATATGCCCTCATGAGTCATGACCTCATATAAGCAAATTTCCCTACTTACAATAAAAATGTGATCTCATATAAGCAAATGCTCTTTCCTACAACAAAAAATGTGTACTTCCCGTCGCTCGCAAATCCCCATATACACGACAAAAACGAGTGACGGGTTGAGTGTAATCCTCGGGATTTTGAGAGCGGTGGGATCGCTGTCGCACTATGGTAATGTTATGATCGGGATATCATCGCGTGGGAACTAAGGGCCTCATGCACGACCGTGGTTGGCCGTAGAGGTGGAACACAGTGCCTCTCACTTGTATTAAATATTATAAGCAGTGGTGAGGCGATGCCCAGGATTTCCCCATATCCCACCGGAAAAAAAATTTGGTGTCATCATGCTCGTTGTCTAAATCACATTTTTTTGAAATCAAAATAAATATTAGCACGTTCTCGTCAGAAAACTTCAGAGCTCTTTCTAGCATCTGTAGTTGTTTGCCTTCAAATGAAGACACACCCTATGAAGTAGTCTACTAATTTTCAAGTTATTCCAAGGAAATATGACCACATGTCCTTCTCAATACTCAAAGGGCAACACTAAGGTTTGTTCTACGATTTGTGGGCATATCCACCCCAAACCACCCAAAACCACTTGTGTGAGGGTTATATGAGACTACAAGTCAGTGTCCAAAGTTTCACCATATTTGGATGAGGAATGGTCACTCACTCCACCTAGTGCACTTTTGAGCTAATTTACCCTTAAGAGGCCAAAATTTGGTCACATCAATACGTACTCAAATCAATCCCAAATGGGTTGATATTTTTGTCAGGGGCATATATTGACTCTAAGTCTCTAAGGACCACACACCAAAAGTTTGGTTGATTTTGTGGTCCATAGACCCCTTAATTAATTCATTCCTATTTTTTAAAAATTTTTACAAAAACTATAGAAAAAGTTTCTTCAAAAATTCTCATTTTTGGATATGTTATAAGTATAGGTAAGATTGACTCCCATCCTAAAATTCAAGTCATTTGGACAAGTGGTTTACTAAGGGTACTTAATTTAGTCTCTGACTAGCCCTATGTATAGTCTGCATCATTTTGAGTGATGTAGTCAGACCACAAACCCAAATGGGTTGAAATCAATTTTAAAATAAAGTAGACTTTAATAGCTACAATTTGTATGTTAATTATTTCTCCATCAGGTGACTCTATGTATTTTCAATAATTAAAACTATCCACTGCAATAAGTGTGACAAAAATCAAATAAAATGAAATAATATAATCCTAAACTATTTCTAATGGCGACACGAAACTTGGCGCAATCTAGCGACTGCCCGTCATCGTCCCCAACACGCCAACGGTCCAGATCATTCCGTCCGGGAGCAACTTCCAGCCTAATTTCCCGTCCACACAGCCGCCTCCCTGGCCGGCCACCGCCACCACCCCCACTGTTGAGGTGGGGGCTATCGATGGGCGGCGACACGACCGCCGAAGGGGCCGTTTTCGGCGAACCCGCAACCACTCATTTCTCATGGAATTTTTTCAAAATTACTCACTGGATCGGGCTCAATTGAACCTGATATCTCCCCTAGTTGATCTGAGAGGCTGACATAGAGGGAAGGGGGGAGAAGTCGACCTTTTGGGAGGCGTGAAGCCTTGTAGATCGACGGGACGCCATTGCCGGCGGTGGTGTCATTTGGTGCTCTGCAACTGCACTATAGGAAGGCTCGGCTGCTTTAGGTAAAATGTGGAAAAGGCTGCTGGGGTTCTAGGGATGCTTTTAAGATTGCCAAATGGCGAAGAGGAAGGGTGTAGCATCAATGACCATTAATGGTCATGAAAGTGACTTTTCGGCCATGGCTTGGGGGGGGGGGGGTTAACCTTGGCTCAACTAGGACGAGAAATGGCTGGAAACTTCTTCTCTCCCCCAGGGGAGTTGAATCCATCATTGAAGATGAATAGAGAGGCCCTTGGCCTCCCTTGGCTATGAATGACCTCTCTTTCTCTCTCCTCCATTAAAGGGAAGATGAAGCTTTATCTCTCCTAGTCACCCTCTCCAGACTTTTAATGGAATTTTAAGTAAATTTCTGCCTCCTAAAGCTAATGGGCCACACTAGTTGGACTTAGCCTAAGTGAGTTAGGTTTGGTTAGGTCCACTTAGGCTAATTTGAATTAATCTTAGGGTTGAGTTGACCTTAGTCAAATTGACCTTTTGGGTTGACCCCAATGGTCCTTTGGTGACCCATTGACTTCCTCTAAGGTATAGGTGGCGTTGGGTAAGGTTGGATTGGCACCTTGGAGGCCACTTGACCCTTACTTAGGGCACTTTGACCATTTTAGGGTTAGGGTTGACTTTGGTCAACTTAACCTATTTGGTTGACCACAATGGGTCATTGGTGACCCATTGTCCTCCCTTAGGGATTATGAGGTCTAAGTGGGTCCCTTTGACTAAGGGGAGGTCAATTGAGCATGTGTGAGCTTAATTTGACTTAATAAGAGTTTGGGTTGACTTTGGTCAACTTGTCTCTTTTGGTTGACCCCAAGGGTTAGAGGTGCCATGGTGGGGTCATGGGGTTAAGGTGAAACCCTACAGTCAAACCCTAAGCCTGGTAATTAGGTTGAGCTATTTACAAGCAAAGATGATGTCCATCTCCATGCCTTAGCTCACTTGGGTCTTCTTGGGTTTCCTAGGGTTTTGTCATGACCTAGTCATGACAAAACCACTCTTAGGGGTGTAGTTGTTTGAGCGGTGTTATACGGCCAGCCCGCGCAGCTGTACCCCGTGCGGCCGTAGGAGGTTAACTCACACAGCCACACCCCGCGTGGCCACTTACCGACAGGACCGCGCCCCTATGCGCACGACCGCACGATCTGTGCACGTGTGGCACATGCCGACAGTGACGTCGCCGTCGGCGACCCCCTCCGTATCCGGCTGCCTACTTCTGTCGGTCGCCTCCGGCCTCTGGGCACCTTGCTTGGGTCGCGTGAACTGCCCGTGGGGCACTCCCGTCATTTCAGTAAAAAGTGATGATCCAAGTGATCGAAACAGAGCAACACCGTTCGCCGACACAAATTACTCCACAACACAATTGCCACAAAGACCCTCTAGATAACTATAAATAGGCCCCCTAGCCTTCATTTGAGGACAAGCAACTCCAGGGGAAAGAATGGACTCTGAGGTTTATCTGCGAGATTGTGGACTTAGGCTGATTCTCCGCTCAGAAATTCTAATCCCTCCACCCTTATCCTTGCACTAAGGCTTCAACACGCTCCAAGTGATGTTAACCGCCTCCGCGAGAGCGCTCCCATCAAGGTTTCACATCAACGAGAGCGCTCCACCTAGAAGCTCCGTAGACTTTGAGAATTTTCTGGTCAGAACGTTCCCACCAAGGTTTCGTGAGCTCCACAACATTCCAAGGCCTTAACACTTCCGTCGAGGCTCCGAGGACTTAGCCATTTTTCCTCATTAAATATGCTTTGCAACTATAACGGAGTAGCAACCTATTGCCCTTTGAGCTCAAATCAATATTTGTAAAACTTCGAGAAACTAGTGGATTTTAGCTCGACACAGTTCCAGTCATGTGGTCTTTCACCTTTTCACGTTTTTCACGTTAAAAAGCCTCTTGCCATTTGTTGATATTTACTTTGACTGTTTACATGTCTTGTCCGATTCCGAGCTATGATGGTCCGATTTCTCCGGAGCGGGGAAAAATCGGACGACCCGCAATAGTTTGGCATCGTCTGTGGGAAGGTGTTCCTAGAAGCTCTAACAATTCTCAACATTCCTCCAGCGCGCAATAACGACAAAGGGAACGTGCACGCTACCAGCCAGCTGGCTCTCAAATATCCTAGAGATAAAGCATCCAACGACTTACCCGCTCGCTTGGCACCACGCCTCAAGGAAGTAATTAACACACTGACATCATTAGTGGAAGAGCGCATGTGTCAGATGGAAGAGCGTCAAACACAAGCGCTCACCTTACTGAGGGAGATGGGAGCTTCCCAAATCTCAGGGGCACACCCCATAAAAAACATCCAGCCTTATTCCCCTCAGGACACCGATCGCTCAGAGGGGTTGCCCATGTCACACGCCCCACAGAGACTCGGGGGCACCGTTCGCCAGAAGCCCGACTCCCGAAAAGCACAACAACCCCCCCCCCCCCCCCCCCCCCCCCCCCCCGGCAAAACCTCGCAAGGTAGGGGCAATAACACTTTGCCGAGCTCGGTGCCTCTCTTACGGAGGTTCTAGACGCCCTCAGAAACCACCCCCAACTCCATAGTCCTAAGGCACTCCCTCATGGTAGGGGCAATCAGTCCCAATATTTCCACTTTCATACAAAAAACAGACATTGTTGGGTACATTGACCACAATGTCCCAGATTTGAAGATGGTCATAAGTCAATAATATGCACAAACATGTATTTGATATATGTTTGAGTTCATATGTGCAGGATGTCTATAATTATATGATTATAAAAGTTAAGAGTGTCAGAAGTATGGCTCGTGAGAAGTCATCATGATCAAGGAAGTCAGGAAGATGGCTAAGTCCAAATGCGTTGAGTGACTACACTTCACTCAATGCCTGAGGTTAGAAAGCATTGACAGTTGGACTATCACTCAAAGTCTTAATGGATAAAGTCTGAAATTTGTCCAAGTACAAATGCGTCGAATGAAGGACATACACTCGACACTTACTTAAGGAAAAAAACTGACTAAGTATAAATGCTAAGTGAAAGACTTAGACAGACAAAAATTTGACTAAGTAATAATGCGTCGAGTGAAGAGCCTTCACTTAATGCCTATGCGTCAGACAAAATTTGACTAAGTACTAATGCGTCGAGTGAAGAGCACTCACTAAACGCCTCTACATTAGAAATAAATTTGGTTAAGTACAAATGCATCGAGTGAAGGCTATTCACTCAACGCTTTTGGAGTTAACCGTCTTAAGCTCAAATTCGTTGAGACCCAAGACATCACTCAATGCCTGTGCAGAATCAGAATTATTCTAAGTCCTTTTGGTACCGCGTCCAATTTGATGACATCCTCATTAAATTCAAATCGACGCAAATCTCGTGCTAAAAGACAAAGGCCTCTATATTGTTTGGACAGTGATATCATGGAATAAATCTTCCATTAAAGCCAATCAGGCCACTTACTAAAGTAGGATATAGCCGTTATAGTTGTCGAGATATAAAAGAGAAGACGGTGATTCTTTTAAAAAGATTTTTTGCAAAACTTTGAGGAGGTCTTTTTGCCAATCTCGCAAACCCTAATTATCATAAAAGTCGGCTAGCAGAGCAAAAGTATTTTTTGGTCGTCTTCATGTTGAGTCTGCCACATGGAATGGATGGTGATGTCCGAGGGTGTGTCGTGACTCGTTAAAAGGGATGGTTTAGTTCCACACCGCCTAACATTCTCCTTGGTCCGGGGTGTATAAGTAGGGTGCCACTTCTCCCATAACCACATAGTTTTAGGGAGTGATGTCACAATGCTTTACATGGTATCAGAGCAGAGGGGCACGTGGCGAGGGTGTGTTGAGTGCCCCATGTAGAATGGATGGTGATGTATGAGCGTGTGTCGCGACTCGTTAAAAGGGATGATTTAGCCTACACCGACTAGCGTGCTCCTTGGTCCTAGGTGTATAAGCGGGGTGACCACTTCTCCCCTAACCGAGTGGTTTTGGGGAGTGGCGCCACAATGTTTTACACTTCAAGCCTAAAAACATACAGAATGATCATCTTTCTCAAGCTTGAAGAAGAAGCAGAGCTTTGCAAAAGTTCACCATAGCACATGATGGATCAAAGCTGAAGAAACTTATTCCTGTTGTTGTGAAGAAGGAAGACTGTCTGTTGTACAGTCAAGGAAGGAGACTTTAGAATATTTCTCTGGAGTCATTTTTACTCAAACTCTTATTACTTCTTGTAGGATCTCACTGAGATTTGAGTTATAAGCCTATTTTATAAAAACTGAGTTGTAGGACTGTAAGCAGTCTAAGTGGTAGGAGTGTGTGACACTCTGAGTTGTGGGATCCTGTGTTGGATCTAAGGTAAGGTTTGTGCCTGAGGTAGGATCTCTATATAGATCTGAGGTAGGAGATCAGTTGGGTCTCTGAGTTGTAGGAATTAGAAGGCTCCGAGTTATAATGCTATTTTGCCTGAGGTAGGAGACTAGTGGTGGTCTCTAAGGTAGGACTGAGAGCAGTCTGAGTAGTGGGAGTTGTGAGCACGGGGTAGCAGACTGGATCTTTTGTTCAGCAGGGAGTGTCGCAGCCTTCTTCCTATTTATCTTAGCAAGAATCTGTCTGAATGTAAGCCTGCAAGTTGGTTCTCTTGGCTGATTCTATCTGACAGTAACATATGCCTGCTTTACAGGTGACAAGGTGTTGATGGCATCAAAAATAGCTAAGCGAGACTTGATTGCAGTCTTGTTCACAGCTTTATTCTTTATTGAAAGATCTTGGGAGGAGACCACTGCCATATCCTTGTGTGTGGGTGTTGGAGCACCAAACCCAAATGGATCATGGTGGGCCATTTGAGTTTCTTCATGGGGAGCCTTCAAGGAACTCAACCTCATTGAAAGGGGAAACTAGATCTGATATACTCTAAAGGGGGGGTGAATAGAGTATATGGTGCTTTTTAAAACACAAAGAAAAACTTTTGCAAAGCTTTACAACAATTGTTGTAATGAGTGTAAGCAGGGAAGCAGAAGTAAAACTAATCACAAAACTAAGCTATGCAGAAACTAAGCACAAGAAAATCTAGGCCAGAAACAAAAAGAAAACATGCAGAACCAGATGACACAAGGAAATATAGTGGTTTCCCAACTTGGGTACATCCACTCTTCTACCACCCTAGGTAGGAATCCACTGCAGGATGAGTTGATCAGGTGTCCTGGGCACCAATGAGCTTTTGATAAGGTGCTCAAAAACCAAATCAGATTTTTTGATCAGGTGTCTTGCCACCAATGAGCTTTTGACAAGGTGCTCAAAAACCAGATTCAAACTTTTGAAGGGAGTTTAAAAAACTCTTTACAGAGTGGGGGTTGAGAGAGTTATGGCAGTCTTCTCTTTTCTCAATCAACTGAGAAGACTAAGTGGATTGATTTCAAAGCTCCCCCTGAGTCCTTGATCTTCAGGAAGATGAGCTTTGCTGAGGGTGATAGGCCTTCAAAGATAGATCTCCAGCAGAAGGTGATTTCAGTGAGCTGAAATGTTGAGTGTCTGGAGTCTTGAAATGATGTTGGCCTTGAACACTTGAGAGCTGAAGAGATCTGAAGAATGTTTGAAAGCTTGATCTCTTTTTGATGAGTGTTCTTCTGAATTCTTGTTGACAGAATATTTTCAAGGAGACTCTGTATTTTGAGTTGTGTTCTATTCTTGTCAATCTCTCTTTTTGTTCTTGTCTATTCTCTGTCTTTATTCAAAAACATTCTATATTTTATTCTCTGAGTCTGAATAGAATATTACTCTGTCAAAGATAGCCGTTGGTCTGCATTGATTACAGCCTTAATTGCATAATATGTTCTGAAGGAAAGTCCACTGAATTGTTCCTTGAAAAATCCCTTGAAACTTGCTCCAGAAGTAAATGAAAATGGCTGGCAGATCTTCTGAATTAAATGCAGAATAACTTCTATCTGATTTGAATTTGAATTCTGAAAGATAACTGAAATCGTTGAACTGAGCTCTGCTATCGTCGAGCTGAGCTCAGCGAATTGGAAAATGTAAGCAACAAAGAAATCGTCGATCTGAGCTCAAAGATCGTCGAACTGAGCTCAGAGATAAGGATCTAGTGCAGAGTCAAAATCGTCGACCTGAGCTCAGCGATCGTCGAATGGAGTTCGACGATATTGAGAAGTTGAGCTCAGCGATCGTCGACTAGAGCTCGACGATATTATGAGGTTTGAGCTCGGCGATCGTCGAATGGAGCTCGACGATCTGTCAAAGTTGAGCTAGACGATCGTCGACCGGAGTTCGACGAAACGTCGTGCTGAGCTCGACGATTTGGACTTAGTCTCCAGAAAAACTTGGGTCTTCAGGGCAGCTTCCAATCCTAACCTTCTAACCCTTAGACTCAATTCTAATTGACCTATTAAGCTATACAGAAGGTCAAAACACAGATTCCTAGAGACATAGTGATCCTGACCCAAATTAGTAATAGGGTGTTCCAACACTCATGCCCTTTCTTCTTCCATTGTAAGGAGCACTATTACTCTTACAAGAAGAATTTACATTCTTCTAGTGACCATACATGTTGTCATGGTCATACCTGTTAGAAGGGAATACTAGCTTCTTAAAGGTGATTTGAGGTACAACTGGAGCCTTGACTTTTCTTTTGGAATGGGCAGCTCCACCAATACACTTGAACCCTAATCCCCACTTTTTATATTAAGAGGAGAATGAGTTTATAAGTGGCAACACTGTCTTAGGCTTGGAAAATTTCTTCATTAACATCCTCTCTTTAAGGAGCTTCTCTTCAAGATTCTTAATGATCTTGTTTTTCTGGCTTATGATGCCCATTTGGATGATAGTGATTGTTTTCAGCTGAATAATTTCTTTGCTCATCTGAGCTAGCAATGAAGCTGACTCAGATTGCATGGATTTAGCTTGTTATAGAGAAATAATCTCTTCAGCTTGCCTCTTGACATGCTTTTTGCTCTTCTTCAGAGCTTCCATGAGAGCACCATAACTGTCAAATAGTTGATTGACATCCTCATCAAGTTATGATTCATACTCCTCATTGGATGAAGAGGATGCCTCAAAATCTAGGCCAGTCTCTTAATCAGAATCAGAAGGAGAGATTGGGTGAGAGATTACCATATCGAGATCAGAATTGTCCTGATATTCTTCAGTAGTGGTCGTGAGGCTGTAATCTTCTTCATTTTCAAATTCACTATCATCAGAGGATAGTGGTGCCCTTATGCCCACCTTAGTAGTAGGATGATCAACATCTTCTTCTACGGAGATTAGACCAATGTAGACCTCTTCATCTTCAGATTCTGAAGTCTCAGAATCACTTTATGACAAGCATGACTTCTTCTTAGCTAAGAAGCCCTTCTCCACCTTTTTATCTTCATGATATCTCTTATCATCAGACCTCTTGCTCTCTTTCCTTTTAATAGGACAGTCAGCAATGACATGTCCTGACCTGTTGCAGCAGTAACAAACCACATCAGTTCGAAAGTGTTTTTTCTATTTAGATTCATACCTATCCCCAGAGGGGTCTTTTTTAGACTTTTCCAGTTTGGCTTGTAGCTTCCTTGAGCTAGAGCTAGATGATCCCTTATTCTTCCACTACCTTCTTTTGCTCAACATCTTTTTGAACTGCTTGGACAACAAGGTTAGTTCTCCATTAGATAGTTCTTCTCCTAATGTGCTGGGATCTGAATTTTCTGACTCAACAGCCCTTCTTGGGGGAGAAGGAGTCTTGTTCCTGCTCTTCCTTGATGTTTCAGCTTTGAAAGCCACAGTCTTTTCTCTATTGAGAGACTTGACAGCATCTTCTTCAACCTTTATAGAGTTCAGCTGAAGTTCATATGACGGCAACTTGACAAATAGATTTTGTGGTAGTGTGTTGGCCAAGTTGCCTACCTCCCTTATGAAACAGATCTTGATGTCCCACTCTTTGTTGAGTGATCTCAGGAACCTGTTATTTAGCTCATAATTTGAAAACTGTCTGTCATAAGTTATCAGATTGTTCACAATCTTGTAGAACTTCTCATAACACTCTTCTATGAAATCCATCTTATCTTGTTTGAAGGCCTCATACTACTGGTTAAGAAGGGATTTCCTATCATCCCTTACTTCATCAATCCATTCCATGTAGACTATTAGAGAGTCTCATATCTCCTTTATAGTCTTGTAGTGAACAAGATTCTGAAAGGTTGAGTCATCAATGACACAAATAATGATGTTCTGGTCCCTCTTGTCCATAGTGACCAATACTACCTCATCTTTTATCACCTCTAAGTATTTCTTTGGACTCTTAATATTGGCATCAATTGCTGGGACCTTCATATGAATGAAAGGTCCCTCTTCCACAATAATAAAGATTATAGGATTTGAGGCTTCCATGAACAACCTCACCATTTCCTTCCATATTCCAAAGTTTTCTTTTCTGCAAACTGGAAGCTTTATGAAACTGAGCTCTTTATGGTTCTCACCAGAAGTCATGATGATATACTTCTTCTACCCTTGGATATTTTGTTCAGATTGTTATGTCTTTATTGAACAACCTCCCTCTGATATTACTTGAAAGTCTTTTAAGGGTAACTAAACACCTAGAGGGGAGTGAATAGGTTTCTTTTGAATCTTTTAATTCTTTTAGAAGTTGATCTTGTTGTGTGTTTATGTTAGTAGGTTGGCTTTCAAAAACACATACAACACATGGAATTTTATAGTGGTTCTCCTATCTAGGGTACATTTACTTTCCCCCTTCACCTATCTAGCAGTGAGCTATATTTGGCTAACTCCTCCAAAACTTAGATCAAACAGATCTTACACCTCAAATCCTTTCCCTGGATCTTACAACTCAGAGTGCTCTCCACTCCTATAGCTCAAACTGCTCATAGTCCTACCTTAGATACAAACACCAGTCTCCTAACTCTGGCTGAACAGCCCTACAACTCAGATTCTTCCAACTCCTATAGCTCAAAGACCCAGCCAGTCTCCTATCTCAGATCTTCACAATGATCCTACCTCAGGCACAAGCATTACCTCGGATCCTTCCCAGGACCCTACAACTCAGAGTACTTTACACTCCAACAACTCAGACTACTCACAGTACTACACTCAGCCTTTATAACATAGGCCTACACTCAGATCTCAGTGATATCTTACAAGATAGAATAGAGGTTTGAGAAATTTGACTCAAAAATTTTTTCTGAGCCTTCTTCTTTGGCTAAATCAACAGACATTCCTTCAGGGCAGCTACAGGAAGATGATTCTTCAGATTTGGTTCAGCCTGTACTGTGTCAAAACCATGCAGAGCTCTTCTCCTTCTTCAAGCTTGGCAAAGATAACAGTTCTGTACAGCAGGCTTGAAGACAACCAGAAATGAGATGTGCTCTACTAGCTGACTTTTGAGAGATTAGGATTTTGAGAGATTGACAAAAAGTTCTTTCAAAAGTTATGGCCAAAAATTTCTTATAAGAATGTCACCTACTCTGCTTTTATACATCGGCAACAACAACAGCTATATCCCCTTTGGAAAGCTACATGGCCGACTTTAATTGTTGATTTTTCCTAGGATAGCATTATTCGATCAATACAATGATCTCTTTCTTTTAGCGCGTGATTTGCGTCGGTTTGAATTAAGGATAACGTCAGCAGACTTGATACGCCGCTAATTGACTTAGAATAATTTTGAATCCCTACAGGCGTTGAGAGATCTCATATATCTCAACAAATTAGTGTTTTGACAGTTAATACCAGAAGCGTTGAGTGAATGGTTTTCACTCGACGCTTTGTGCTTAGCCAAATTTTGCATATCGCTGAGGCGATGTGTGAACGTTCTTCACTCGACGCATTTGTCCTTTAACACTTTTACTGATATGGTGTTGAGTGTAAGCCCTTCACTCAACGTATTTGTACTTAACCAGATTTTTCTTGAGAATGCATTGAGTGTAAGTCCTTCACTCGACACATTTGTACTTAGACTGATTTAGCTGAGATGGCGTTGAGTGCAAGTCCTTCACTTAACGCACTTACACTTAACAACCTTTCTTTAAGAAGGTATCAAGTGTACGTCCTTCACTCGACGCATTTGTACTTAGTCAGATTTTAGTGCTTCTACACTGAGGCTTTGAGTGAGAGTAAAACTTTCAATGCTTTTTGGTCTCAGGCGTTGAGTGATGTGTAGTCATTCAACGCTTTTGTACTTAGTCAATTTCCTGACTTCCTTGATAATGCTGACTTCTTTCCAACCAAACTTCTGATACTATCAGTCTGTCTAATCACTTAATTACCAATATCCCGCACATGTAAACTTAGACATATATCAAATACAGGTATGTGTATATTATTAACTTGTGGGTTTTCTTCAAATCTGGGACATTGTGGTCAATGTACCCAACAGAGTCGTCTTCTCGTGACAGCGGGAATGACTCTGAGCATCACGTCCTAGTCTTGCATTTTCTTTGCACTTGTCTTGCCTATATGGTCTTGACGAAGCGCTGCAATAGTGAACTCAGCCGGGAAATCCTGTAGAGAGAGAAAGAGTAGAGAGTGTAGTTAGAGTGTTCCGGAAAAACAACCGTTTTTAAGCAAATGTCGGCCTATTTATAGGATTTTAAGAGGGGCATTTCGAAAATTTTGCTTGAATATTTCCGAACCGGCCAATAAGAACGCTCGAAACTAAGCACATGGATCATCATTTTTGGAAAATGACGATCCCTCGCCTGGGACAAAAGAGAACCCACTCGCCAAAACGGGTGGCCCGACGACGATGGAGGGGGCAGCGGCTGCCTCCCCCGTGCCGGGCAAGTGTCCAGGGAGCCGCCCGTAGCGAGGTCTTCTAGATCCGGGTAGCCTCGACCGCCCTTTGTGGGGGCCGACCGCTATGAGGCTGCATGAGAATGGTCGGACTTGGCCGTCCCTGACGAGGGCCGGCCACGGCGAGGCTGTCTGAGAACGGGCGACCTTGGCCGACCCCGGCGAAGACCGGCCGCGGCGAGGCCGGCCGAGTAAGGGTGGCCTTGGCTGGCCCTTGCGGGGGCCGGCCGAGGCGAGGCTGCTTGCGGTCGGGCGGTCCATGACCGGCCCTTGTGTTAGAAAGTAGCAAAAAGAGAGAACAAGCGGATAAACATTTGAATAATTGAAATTTTATTATCCAAAAAAGATATCATTTACAAAGGTATGACCTCCCTTATATAGAATGGAGGAGACAAGAAAGAGAGTATACAAACAATGTGGGACTAAACATTTACAGTACTGAGCGGCTAGAATAAAGGTGACCGCACAGGCCGCGCGGTTAGACAGAGAGGTTAACCGCTCGGCAACTCCAACAGGATAGAACAGGCCGCAATGGTAGACCGCTAGACCGCCCGGTCTCCAGGCTTCAGAGAGAGACCGCCAGACCGCTCGGTCAATAAACCGCTGGATCAAACCGCCAAGCCGCCCGGTCAACAAACCGCAGGATGAGACCGCTAAGCCGCCCGGTCTCATACTTCAACACTCCCCCTCAAGCTGGAGCATAGATATCAATCATGTCCAGCTTGTCACAAATGCGGAAGAAGGAAGTAGAAACCGGCTTGGTGAAGATATCTGCCAATTCCTTGTCAGAGGTGACAAAAGGAGTACAAATCTATATCTTCAAAATCTCTTCCCGAATGAAGTGACAGTCAACCTCTATATGCTTTGTTCTCTCATGGAAGACCGGATTTCTGGATATGTGTATAGCGGCCTTGTTGTCACAGAACATAGGGAGAGGATAGTCATATACCTCGCCCAGGTCAAGCATGAGAGCCCGCAACCACTTTAACTCACACGTGGTTGACGCCATACTCCGGTATTCGGCTTCGGCACTGGATCTGGAGACAACAGACTGTTTCTTACTCTTCCAACTCACGAGATTACCTCCAACAAAGGTACAAAAACCGGATGTGGATTTACGATCGCCTTTGTCATCCGCGTAACTTGAATCTGAGTAGGCCTCAACCCTCAGATGATCATTCTTCTGAAAGAGTAACCCTCTGCCTAGTGCTGCTTTGATATACTCTAAAATCTTCAGGGCGGACTGAAGATGGCACTCCCTGGGAGCTTGCATAAACTGACTGACCTTGCCTACAACATAGGCGATGTCGGGTCTAGTCACCGTGAGATAAATGAGTTTGCCTACCAAACGTCTGTACCGTGTGACATCAGATAGAAGAGGCGAGTCATCCGTCCACGTTTTGTCTTCTCCAACAGCCATGGGAAAACGAGCTGGTTTGGCACCTGTCAACCCTGCTTCTCGTAGAAGATCAAGGACATACTTCCGTTGAGAGAGAACCAGGGAGTCAAGTTTCCGAGAGATTTCTATCCCCAAAAAGTATTTCGGGGAGCCCATATCCTTCGTGACCAAGTGCTGACGGAGGTGCTTCTTCGTCAAGTCCACCCCATCTCGGTCATCGCCAGTAAGGAGAATATCATCCACATATATGGCCAAAACCACCAGTCCCGAGGCCGTTTTACGAATGAATAAGGAGTGATCGGCCGAACTCCTTTGAAAGCCGATGGTAGCCACAATACCACTGAATTTGTCGAACCATGCCTGGGGGCTCTGCTTTAGGCCATAAATGGCCTTCTTCAAATGACAAACACGAGTCTCCCCCTGAGCAACATACCCAGGAGGTTGCTCCATATAGACGTCCTCCTGAAGATCGCCATAGAGAAAGGCATTCTTCACATCAAGCTGGGAAATAGCCCAAGCCCGGTTAACAGCCACAGAAAAGAGAACCCGGATGGTGCTGAGGCGAGCAACTGGAGAGAAGGTATCAAAGTAATCAATGCCGTAAGTCTGAGTGAAGCCCTTGGCCACCAGCCGGGCTTTGTAGCGATCCACAGTGCCGTCGGGGCGAAACTTCATAATGAAGACCCAGCGACAGCCAACCACATCAGTGCCCACGGGAGGAGGAACCAGGGTCCAGGTACCCCGTTCAGTAAGAGTAGCCATCTCCTCATCCATGGCAGACTTCCAATGAGGGAGAGCAAGAGCCTCCTGGTAGGTACGAGGAGTAGAAGTAGCAGAGATAGCCAAGGCAAAATACCTGCGAGAAGGAGAAAGCTGATCATAGGAAACAACTGCCGTGAGCGGGTGTTGAGTACACGCACGCACCCCTTTGCGAAGGGCAATGGGAACATCCAGGTCAACGGGAGCTTCAGCGACGGGAGCGTCAGCGACCGGAGCGTCCGTGGCGGAGAAGGCTGGCCCGGGACTAGAGAGAGACGGCAGCGGAGAGGAGGGTGGAGGGGTGGGTGGGGAGACGGACTGGGAAGGAGTCGGTGGAGGAGGAGACGAAGGTGGGAAAACGTCGAGAGGTGTGGAAGGAACAGAGATATCAGAAGGAAGAGAAGATGTAGGAGAGAAATAGGAAGCATTTTCGAAAAAAGTCACATCTGCGGAGACAAACTGCTTGCGGAGAAGGGGGTCAAAGCAGCAATAGCCTTTTTGAGTGGTAGAGTACCCCAAAAAGACACACTTGGTGGAACGGGGGGAAAGCTTGTCGCGGGTAGCGGAGGGAGCATGAACAAAGGCCGTACAACCAAAGACACGGAGAGGAAGGGGAAAAGGTTCCTGGTGGGGGTAGAGAAGGGAGAAGGGAGTCTGGCCGTGGAGAACCGTGGAGGGAAGACGATTGATTAGATAGCAGGCGAGGAGCACAGCGTAGCCCCAGTAGGAGCGAGGGACGTGCATCTGCGTCATGAGAGTACGAGCAACATCAAGCAGGTGACGGTTTTTACGCTCCGCCACCCCATTCTGTTGGGAGGTGTAAACACAAGTCGTTTGCTGAATGAGGCCGTGTTGGTGGAAGAACGCAGAGAACTCATGAGACAGATATTCCTTGGCATTATCAGAACGTAAGACTTTAATAGAAATAGCAAATTGAGTCTTGATCATAAAGTAAAATGATTTCCAAACAGAAAATAGTTCAGAGCGATCTTTTAACAAATACACCCAGGTACATCGAGAAAAATCATCGATAAAAGTGACAAAATAGGAACTGCCCCGACCAACTGTGAGGGTAGGAGCAGGACCACATACATCAGAATGAATAAGATCAAATATGCGAGAGGAGCCACAGCCTTGCTTTGGTGGGAAGGAGGAGCGATGATGTTTGCCAAGCTGACATGCATCACAGTTGAGCGGAGAACTGGTAGGAGGTAAGTGGGGCAGAAGCTGGCGAAGAAGCCGAGGAGGAGGATGTCCAAGACGAAGATGCCACTGAAGGAGATTGGTGGAGGAGGAGTAGGCAGACAGAGCGGAAACATTGTCGAGGAAGTAGAGGCCGCCGCTCTCAGTCTCAGTAGCAATCGTCCGCTGGGTCCTCGGGTCCTGAAAAGAACAAGTAGTGGGAGTGAATAAGACGGAGCACTGAAGTTGCCGGCATAAAGTAGTAACTGATAACAAGTTGCACGGGAACTTCGGGACATAGAGGGTATCCTCCAAGCAAAGCGATGGGGTGAGTTGAACCATGCCCGTCCCATGAACCGGGGATGGTGAACCATCTGCCACACGAACCGGTGGGAAGCGGTCATGTGTCTCAAGACGGGAGAAGCAATGAGGGTTGCCCGTCATATGATTGGTGGCACCGGAGTCAATCAGCCACTTACCATGGGTAACGACGTGGGCACTACCTGACGTCGTGGCCACAGAGGCAGACGACCGAGAAGAGGCGGAGGCCGAAGAAGGAGCATCACCGGACGGGCGAAGATGAGGATGTTTCTGCCAGCAGCGGTCAAAAGTATGGCCAGTACGACCACAGTGAGAGCAGAGGAATCGGGATGAACCCCGTCCGCTAGAGGAGTCGCGGCTACTAGGGCCCCCCCCCCCCCGCTGAGCTTGGTGAGCAAAGGAGTCCTGAGAAGGTGGGGAGGCCAACAGAGGCCGCTGGAGAAGCGAAGTAACAGCAGCAATGCGAGCCGCAGTGGCATCCAAAGTAGGAGATTCCGCCTCACCCAAGATCTGCTGGAGGATCATATCATAAGAGTCGGGAAGCCGAAGAAGATAACAAACAACCAGGAGTTCCTGGAAGTGTTTGTGCTGTTCGGCCAAGTTCGCAGAGAAGGGGCGATTCTGGAGGATTTCAGCACCAAGAGCCTGAACCTGCTGATATGCCGCAGCCGGTGACATGGAAGGGCGGGCGAAGAGGTCCGCATAGAGAGTATAAATGCGGGACGTCTGGCCCCCTTAGAATAGAGAGCAGCGAGGTGAAGCCAGGCGGCCTTGACCGTCTCATCATGGCGAATGACGGGAAGGCACTCATCAGAAAGGCTGTTGGCCAGCCAGGTGCGGACAAGAGCATCACTCGCATCCCAGTCATCAAATTCAGGAGAGGTGCGAGGAGGAGGGTCATCGGTGAGGTGATGACGCTTGCGTTGAGAACGAAGGAGAAAGGTGAAAGAAACGCTCCAATCGGGATAGTTGGAGCCAATAAGCTTGGAAAGGGTGCCAAGGTTGCCCGAAGGAGGAGGAGGAGAAGGAGCTGCAGGAGTAGTGGTGAGACCGGAGGTAGTCATAGAAACCGGCAAAGAGACCGTAGCGGTCAGAAACCAGAAGAAGCCGCGCGAACAGGAGCAGCTAGAAACCAGAAGAAGCCGCGCAAACAGGAGCGGCTAGAGAGAGGTCAAAGGCACAGCGGGGAAGAGGTCGCGCGGACTGAAGAGGCCGAGCGAACAGAAGAGAAGAGAAGAGCAGGTGACCGCGACCAAGATGCGGGTGAGAAAGGAACAACCCGCACGGTCAGGCAGATCACAGCAGCAAACCGCGAGTTATAGAGACAAGCGGACAGAAGAGAAGAGAAGAGCAGGTGACCGCGACCAAGATGCGGGTGAGAAAGGAACAACCCGCACGGTCACGCAGATTACAACAGCAAACCGCGAGTATAGAGACAAGACACGCGGACAGAGACAGGCCGCAACGACTAGGAAGTCGGAGAGGCAAGAAAGAACAAGGAGCGCGGCGACAAGGAAACAGGTCGCTGCGACAAATAGCAGTAGGAAAAGAGAGACAAGAAGAAGCAAGCCGCGCGAACAGGGCAGCGGAAGGAAACAAGCCGCGCGAACAGGGCAGCAGACAGAAGCGAAGGCAAGCCGCGAGACAGGTCGCAGAGAGCGGAAAACAAGCCGCAAACAACAGAGAGCGCACAGAATCAGGAGGAAATGACCGTGTGCTCTGATACCATGTTAGAAAGTAGCAAAAAGAGAGAACAAGCGGATAAACTTTTGAATAATTGAAATTTTATTATCCAAGAAAGATATCATTTACAAAGGTATGACCTCCCTTATATAGAATGAAGGAGATAAGAAAGAGAGTATACAAACAATGTGGGACTAAACATTTACAGTACTGAGCGGCTAGAATAAAGGTGACCGCACAGGCCGCGCGGTTAGACGGAGAGGTTAACCGCTCGGCAACTCCAGCAGGATAGAACAGGCCGCAATGGTAGACCGCTAGACCGCACGGTCTCCAGGCTTCAGAGAGAGACCGCCAGACCGCTCGGTCAACAAACCGCTGGATCAAACTGCCAAGCCGCCCGGTCAACAAACCGCAGGATGAGACCGCTAAGCCGCCCGGTCTCATACTTCAACACCTTGCATGGGACATACGCGGTGAGTCCGCCCGGATCCGGGAGCCCCTGGCCAGCAGGGCTGGCTGCGAGAGGGGAGCCCTTACGGGGGCCACCCGGGCCTGGGCGGCCTTGGCTGACCCTTACGGGGACCAGCCGCAGCGAGGCCTCTTGGGGTCGGGCTGCCTTGGCCAGCCCTAGCGGTGGCCGACGAGCCCTTGTAGGGGTCAGCCATGCTAAGGCTGCTCGGGCTCGGCCAACACTGATCGGCCCTTGCGGGGGCTGACGGCTGAGAGGTCGTCCGGGGTCGGGCGGCCTCTGCTGCCCCTCGTGGGGCCGGATGCGGCGAGGCCACCCAGGGCTGGGTGGCCTTGGCCGACCCTTACGGGGGTCGGTCGCGGTGTGGCCGCTTGCAGTCGGGCGGCCTTGGCCAGCCCTAGCAGTGGCCTACGAGACCTTGCAGGGGTCAGCCATGCTCAGGCCTCTCGGACTCGGCCAATGCTGACCGGCCCTTGCGGGGGCTGACCGTAGAGAGGCCGCCCAGGGTCGGGCGGCCTCAGCCGACAATCATCGGACCGGCCGCGGCGAGGCCTCCTGGGGTCGGGAGGCCAAGGAGAGGGCGCGAGCGGTGGCACCTCCGGCTAGGGTTGGGTGGACTACGTCCGTGATACGGCACATGATGTTTACCGCGACAATCGGGCGCGCAGATCGTGTGTGTGATGGTTACACATGTAACTTCCCATGACGCTAGTGGGGGAGTGGGTGAACTGGCTAAGTGCAGCCTGATTTCTCTATAAATTGGGGCTAACTCCATCAATACTATCGTAATAGATCTTACAACTAATGGCCGAATATCTCATTGTGATGAAAGTAGAGCCTTTTCACTAGGCTTCCTCATATTTAACGCAACTCCACGTCTAAATTCTAAACTTTAAAATCCTAGCCAATAACGACAGTTCCTCGACCCTGATAGGTACGAGACTCTGCACCTATCAATTAATTAATATTGCTTAAAATAAACATTATAACAATTAATTAATAAGGAAAATAATTATATGTGTTTTCAATTCCTATTAAAAAAATTACCTTTATGCATATATTATCATGTATGTTAAATCAAATTTAATAAAGTTGATGAGTTTAACGATAGCTCCTCGAAAAATACCGTTGGCGTAACTAATGTCAGTCTTCCTTAAAATACACTACCATAGTAAGTGTAGGAGCTCTACTATTTTTTAGATTTTGTGAATTTCATCATTATTTTAAGTTTAATGATATGATATCAGTATTTATTTAAATGACATTTTATTTCATTTTTTTAAAATATATTATTGTTGCGGTCTAACTCGACGTCCCGTCCGGACCGGAATAACCTGGACCACCTTAGCTCTCGGAATGGTCAAGCGCGCGCACAGTCAATGAGATAGATCAATCGTACACGCGAAGTTTTTACGTGGAAAAATCCCTCAACCAGGTAAAAAATCACGTGACCGGGACTGCGCCGGTCAAAGTTCACTATTTGCTTGCGGTTACAATCGGTTTGCTGAACTGAGGGCGACATTATGCTTCTCGTTACAATTTGGAGGTGAGAGAATACATTGCATCCGGCAAACGACAAACCGTCTCGCTCAGCGTCTTGCAAAATTTATACTTGGCGGTGACGGGCGTCTTTGAGCGTTGCGATGGCGCTGGATGCAGGAATGGAGTACTCAGAATGTTGCTGGTAGGGACTTCCAGGAAGTTACGCAATTGGCTTCATTGGGTGGCTCAGAGGTGTCTTGAATGCGGCTCCAAGATGGCCATGATGTGGCTTGAACGTGGCTTGGATGTGACTTGAAGAAGGCTTGAATGTTGCTCGTAGGAGGAATCCGGCAGAGCTCTGGCCTGAGGAAGAAGCAGAATCGGAGGAAAAAGGTGAGAAATGAGGAGGTCTGAGACTCCTTTTATAGCCTTCAGGAGGTGGTTATGGTGGTTATGTTGCTATCCACACACCATAACTACCCAAATTAATATTTTTCATTTAGTTTAAAAGTGCGCATTATGATCATCCAGTTCGCTGCCCGTAAACCAATTAATTTAATAATAAAATTCCTCCACTAACCTGGTGGTTAGTGGGTGGTTACATGCGAATCAGACAACAATGAATGATCCGAGAAGATCGGACGGTAGGGACGGGCACCCTCGGGTGGCCGGCAAACTCGCCGACGAACTTGCTGGCGAACTTGCCGGCGATGTTGAAACCGGAAATCCAGTCTCCCGTGGAGTTCGACCCTTGGGGAAGGGGTGACCGCGCACCTACTACCCTCAAGCGAACGATCTAGGCACAAGACTAGGAACACAAGGGACAGACCCAAGGTCTCAGCGTGGAGGACCCGCCGCATACCCGAAAGACTAACTAACTCTTCCCCTCCCAAGCCAAGGGCTGAGCTAAGGCACCTTCGGAGGGCTCTCTTGGCCGACCGGAACATCCAAGGAGGATCTCGAGATCCACTCCTTAACTAAAGGTGCCACCTCGGGTCTATGTAAAATGTTCCCCGCCAGCCTTACTATTGGCGCCAAACCACCCAGCAGCCCTACTCTACGCAGCCCCAATTGGGCCGCCAATAGCGGAACTCCGCTACTCTGAAAGGATGGCAACGGGTCATCGGGGGCTTCCCGACATCTACACCTCGGGGCCCACACGGGGGAGCGGTTCACGAACACGCCGCTCGCCCAAGACAGGAGGAGTAAACCATAATCGCAGAGCATCACAGATATAAAAGAATATTACAGGAATATTAATTCCATACTCGGCACGCAGGCCGGAAATATAAACAAAAAGGCCTTCAAGGGCCAGCACAAGCTTGGGCTTAAGCCCGCTACTCCCCGTCTGGTACTGCAACACCTGTACGCCAACGTCTCGACGAGCGGCGGCCAACTAGGCATCGATCGGCTAACAGAAGCAGACCAAACATATTGCGCACACCCCCTTTTTTGGGGCTTGTGGCGCGCATTCCCTGCAAGCGGCTAAATAAACAACTTCCTCGGAGTCTTCTCCGGGAACCCCAGAACATCACCAATCCGGCTCACACGTCCGGATGGGCTTCACACAGCATGCCTAAACCCGTACTCACGCTTCCGGGTACTAATGCAAGTAAATGCGGGGACGTACACGTCAACCCGTCGGGGAGCTCCCTTCCCCCCACCCGTTGGTGGAGAGGGGCTTCCGTGCGAATATGGAAACAGAAGGCTTCACATGCCCAAGTTGAAACATCGTTACCCTTGTCGCGTGTTTGGCGGCGGGGGCGGGAGAGGAGCTCCGGGTCGATTCTGCTGCATTCGGCCGCGTCGGCGTTCGACCTCCACTCCAGGCCGAGCCTCGCTCCAGGCCGAGCCTCGCTCCAGGCCGAGCCTCGCTCCAGGCCGAGCCTCGCTCCAGGCCGAGCCTCGCTCCAGGCCGAGAGAAAGGGGATGGAGCCGGGTTGTGCTGCTTTCGGCGGCGGAGGCCAGTCTGGATACCTCGGTCTTTCCATGATCATCACAATTTTCAGTAACATCTTTAAGTGCTGATGGAAGCACCTTCCAAAATTCACTCACAAATCCCATTCCATTGCACCTGCAGCGAGGAGATATTTTGCACGCCCATCTCTTCATTGGCTTTGGCCTTCAGCCGCGCGACGGATTGACGGGAAAAGTTGAAAAAACACTCCCACGTCGGCGGGAGCAGATCCCGGTGGATGAACTCCGATTTATCTCGGAAGGGAAGCATTATCGGAGGAGGAGTGGACGGCAGGAACCAGTGCTCAACCACCGGCGGCTGGATCTCGCCGGAATCGACGGCCAACGAGCCTGACCTTGTCAGCCAAGATCATGTGTTGAAGAAATGCCAGAAGGAATACCCGTCGGAGATGGCGTGATTGAGCGATCCGGCGAGAAAGATGGATCCGTCGCCGAGGACGGTGGCCTGCATAGCTAGCAGGGGAGATGTATGTCCGTCGTGGTTGATGACGCCGTTGAGCGGGAAAAGGGATCGTACTTCAGCGGGGGTGTAGTAGGAGGATGTTATGTCGGAGGAGGTGAGGCACCGCCGGTGTGAGAAAGAGGGACGGGAGGCGGGGTGCTGCTTTGCCTCGGCGGCGGCGGGAGAGGGAGAGGGCGGGGCAGCGTCGGCTAGACTCCTGGACCAACCCTAGCGGGAAGCCGAACAGGAATCTTCTCCTTTTTGCTGTACCCGATGCCTTGCCCTCTCCTGCTCCCTTTTTTCTTATCCCCAAATTATCTCCTCTTTTATATATAGTATCATATATATATATATATATATATATATATATATATATATATATATATATATATATATATATATATATATATATATATAATAATAATAATAATAATATTCACATATATATATATACGTATATATATATATATATATTAAGCCTATGCAAACAAAACACCCGCACGCACGCACGAGGATCCGCACGCTTCCGAACAGGGTCGCACCAACTCGTCGCCCACAGCACGCCCCCTAGGCTGCTATTTGGGGAGGGTCCCACTCGCCCGGGTACGGGGTTGTACACAATCCCCGCTCTTTTCGAGCTTGGCACAAGCTCGGAAAGAATCATCCAACCCAACGTATCCGGCGAGTGGGAGCCGACCCAAAAAAAAGTTTGAGAAAAACTGAAAATTGCACTTGGAGCATCGATCTCTCCATGCCTTTTCTGAACCTTTTGAATCACTCGATACCCTTTGGCTCACTGCTATCGAATTGCTCTTATACCACTACTTACAACAAGTACATAATTTCTCGCGATATCGTGAAACAACAAAGCCGTATCCTCTGTATCCTCTTGTACACGCCGAGCTAGTCCTTTCCCCTCAGGTGTGCCTACAGCCCTGCCAGCTAGTGAGAGCCTGACAGCGAGTCTACCCGGGGCCGAGCAGCACTCGGGGTCCTGCTAAAACCTCCAAGAAGCAATCCTTTCCCCCCAAGTGTGCCTACAGCCCTGCCAGCTAGTGGGAGCCTGACAGCGAGTCTACCCGGGGCCGAGAATCACTCGGGGTCCTGCAAAATATCCAAACTCTCTTTCCAAACTCCAAAATCTCTCCCTTACCCCCCAGGTGTGCCTTCAACCCTGCCAGCTAATGGGAGCCTGACAGCGAGTCTACCCGGGGCCGAGCAGCACTCGGGGTCCACTACTACCACCATCGAGTGACTTCCAGCCCTGCCAGCTAGGTGAGAGCCTGACAGCGGGATCTGCTCGAGGCCCACAGATGACACCGAGTGACTTCCAGCCCTACCAGCTAGGTGAGAGCCTGACACCGGGATCTGCTCGGGGTCCAAAACTACTACCGCCATCGAGTGACTTCCAGCCCTGCCAGCTAGGTGAGAGCCTGACAGCGGGATCTGCTCGAGGCCCACGGATGACACCGAGTGACTTCCAGCCCTTCCAGCTAGGTGAGAGCCTGACAGTGGGATCTGCTCGGGGTCCAAAACTACTACCGCCATCGAGTGACTTCCAGCCCTGCCAGCTAGGTGAGAGCCTGACAGCGGGATCTGCTCGAGGCCCACGGATGACACCGAGTGACTTCCAGCCCTGCCAGCTAGGTGAGAGCCTGACAGCGGGATCTGCTCGGGGTCCAAAACAACCGCCATCGAGTGACTTCCGGCCCTGCCAGCTAGGTGAGAGCCTGACAGCGGGATCTTCTCGAGGCCCACGGATGACACCGAGTGACGTCCGACCCTGCCAGCTAGGTGAGAGCCTGACAGCGGGATCTGCTCGGGGTCCAAAACAACCGCCATCGAGTGACTTCCGGCCCTGCCAGCTAGGTGAGAGCCTGACAGCGGGATCTGCTCGAGACCCACGGATGACACCGAGTGACGTCCGGCCCTGCCAGCTAGGTGAGAGCCTGGCAGCGGGATCTGCTCGGGGTCCAAAACAATCGCCATCGAGTGACTTCCGGCCCTGCCAGCTAGGTGAGAGCCTGACAGCGGGATCTGCTCGAGGCCCACGGATGACACCGAGTGACTTCCAGCCCTGCCAGCTAGGTGAGAGCCTGACAGCGGGATCTGCTCGGGGTCCAAAACTACTACCGCCATCGAGTGACTTCCGGCCCTGCCAGCTAGGTGAGAGCCTGACAGCGGGATCTGCTCGAGACCCACGGATGACACCGAGTGACGTCCGGCCCTGCCAGCTAGGTGAGAGCCTGACAGCGGGATCTGCTCGGGGTCCAAAACTACTCGACTTGACTTTGCTCGAGATGGAGACATCTTATCTACTTAAGAGGTGCTGGAGAGTTAATTGCACCGATGCTTTTACAAACGGAGGACGCATTCTATTCCTAAGAGAGATGATCTGGAGGTCGTCAAATCGGGAAGCTGGCGTCCGAGTCTGTTCCTAATAATTCCTCCAACCGGACGAGAGATGCAATCGGGGAGACATAGGCCGACGTGCAAGGGGGGAGCTGATCTCGGCCGTCAGTGCAGAGGCTCGGTCTTACAATAGCGCTTAGAGTCCCGAGGCATCGTCCCATCATCCGAACTGGGCTATTTAGAAGGAACAGGTTGGACGTTTCGTATCCTGATCTAATGACAAAGATCACTTTCTGCCATGTCACTTGCGATTGATTGGAGAGATCGGCCCTTTATCAAATCTGGGAGGTTAGCGTCTAGGCTCGTTCCTGATAATTCCTCTAGTCGGAGGAGAGGTGCGATCAGGAGGACATAGGCCGGCGTGCAAGGGGGGAGCTGATCTCGGCCGTCAGTGCAGAGGCTCGGTCTTACAATAGCGCTTAAAGTCCCGCGGCACCGTCCCATCGTCCGAACTAGGCTATTTAAAAGGAACGGGTTGGACGCTAGGCTTCCGGAGTCGATCGCGAGGCTCACCCTTGAAGCCCTCAGAAGCTCGAGGTGAATCGGTAATAAAAAGAAAACTTGACCGCTACTGAATTACACAGAAGAGATAGCATATTACCGCTAGGGAGGGAACCCTTTCCGGTCACCCCGGCTCCTTATACCTCTCACCTGCTCTCTTACTCGATCTTGAAGATAAGAACCTCCAGGCTTCTCGTCGATGTAACAAGTGGGGATACATGAGTTTTCATAGGTAGAAGTGCTTCAAATAGGTGCAAATCCTACTCCAAATGCTATGGGATCCAAACAACAGCTATGGGAGGGGACAACTCCGAGTACGAGGACCTCACGCACAAAGCATCAACGCATGACCCTGGTCGTCACCTGGTTCCACTTCTATAGCCATGATGTTCGCCTGAGTTCTTCTGTGCTGGTCACTTTCCACGCTCACCGCACCAAAATGTTGAAACCGGAACCCGGCTTCCTGTGGAGCTCGCCCTTGGGGAAAGGGGTGGTCTCGCGCCTACTTTGTTCCTGCAAGGAAAAACAACAAGACAAGGAGAAACAGGCCCAAGGGCTCGGCGGGGAGGTCCCACCACAAACCCGGAAGATCTCAGAGCGCTTCCCCTCCTTAGCCTGAAGCCGAGCTAAGGTAACCTCAGAAAGCACTTAGAGAATTCGGAGAGAGGAGCACAAGGAGAAAAACGTGCCTTCTGGGGTACCCCTTGGGTCCTATTTATAGTTTTTGAAACCCGAACTGCCAATAACCAAAATAGCTGACCTGAAATTACCAGGGAACCCTTGGCTGGGCCTACCAACAGCCAAACTCCGCTGTTTCGAAGGGCTATGGGCAGGCCAGCAGGGGTAAAATAGTAAACAATACCTCTGATCCCCAGGCGAGCTGGGACCCCTGGCGACCTCGGCGTGCTTTGCTCGCCAGCTGCTGCCGAGCTCTACTGCTGGGTCGCGAGCTGCAGCTCGCTCGGCGAATGCCGAGCTCCGGGTCGCCGATCGTCGATCTCCGGTCGACGGATGCCGAACTCTGGCCCGCTCCTGCTGCCGCCGAGCTCGCCGAGCTCGCCTGTTTGGCCTTTGTTGAATTTGCTCGCCGAACACGGGGTTGTACAGGCGAGGTGGGAGGCCTCCACCAATGGCCGGAGAGCGGGCAGCGGCCAAGTTGGCAGTAGAAAGGGGTGAACGACCGCAGGTTGATCGGGGACGGCCGCCTCCTTAGCAGCAAGCCGACGGCCGAAGAGGGGCGACTCGACCACCACTTGGCCGCTCGCTAGCAGCCGAAGAGGGGCGGCCGGCTCGGCCGCTTCCTCGGTCGCGTGTTGGAGGCTGAGGAGGGGCGACCGGCCCAGCCGCTTCCTCGGTCGCGTACCGGCGGCTGAACAGGGGCGGCCGCCTTGGCCGCCTCTTCGGTCTCGCGCCGGCGGCCGAAGAGGGCGGCCAGCTCAACCGCCTCTTTGGTCGCGTGCCGGCGACTGAAGAGGGGCGGCTAGCCCGGCCTCCACCTTGGCCGAAGAGGGACGACCGGCTCGGCCACCACCTTTAGCGCGGTCGGAGGGTCGGGGGGGGGGGGGGGCGAGAGTGGGCGGCTGGTGTCCGGAGATGATGCCGGCGAGGCGATGTCCTTGGTGGTTTGGATGTCATGCATAGTGGGATCGGCGTGTGAGGGGATCGCGTGTGGCGATCGTGTGTTTGGTCAAACCCATGATCCCACTAATCTAGTAGAGATCATGGGGGGAAGCAGCTATGTGCAGCCCGACTTCTTCATAAAAGGGGACTCATCCACATCAATTTCTCCCCGAAATTCTCGGTGTCAGAAACCGTAACGGGTGAAGAACGAGAATTTCTTCCCCTGAGAGCTCTTGGCGAGTGCTAGGTCGATGGCAAATAGTGAAAGGCCAAAGAAGGAAGATGGAGGCACCTCGCGAATTCAGGTAAGACATTAGAGCGAGGTCACGACGGGCATGCTCGTCGCCCGAGCGGCCGGAGGCGGCCTTCGTCGCGGGTGCGCGCAGGAAAGTCCGTGCGAGTATCTATCTACACGCCCCCGCCTGGGCACGCGTTTAGGTGTTCGCGCGGACAGCTAGGCACGCGCGGGCACTATCGGCGCGTGCGGGGCTGGGAATGCGGTCAGGTCACCGCGCGGTAACCTGCGCGCATGCGGGAATGGATTTCTAAGCTTATGGGTTGCACGCGCGCCTGGTCGTGCGGACTCGTGTGCCCACCAGGGTGCGCGCGACTTGTTCGGGCAGCTTGGGGTACGTGCACACCTGGCCGCGCGGGTACCTGCGCTGGTCGTGGGTTGTGCGCGCTTTGTGCATGCATTTTTGCTTGTGCGTGCTGTTGGGTTCATTCAAGCGCTTACATACGCGTGTTTATGCTTGTGTCAATATTTTTTACTACGTTGGGTTTGGTTTGATTTTCTTGACACCAAATTTTGCTTTTCCTTTTGTTTCAAGCTTCGAAGCATACTGTGAGACCGTTGCATTTGCGTTCGTATTTTATCGACGATCAAGTTGTGATTTGGAGGAAGAGATAAGGTTTACCTGCAGATCTTTAGGTTAGGATACTGCGTATCGAGGAGAGGGTCCAAAATCCTTCACGGGGCTGGCTGACGATTTACGAGGTTACTTTGAGGTCAGGCTTCCGGCTTCCGCCGTGCGAGGAGGTGGTAGACATTCTAAAATCTTGTGGCCTTCCAATGTCCCAGTTTACCCCGCTTGGGATGGTGCATTTGGTAGGGCTGTTCGCATTCTTCAAGGTGCATGGTTCGAGGTTCTGCTTGGACTACTTTAGAGACTGGTATGACACTCGCTTTGATGGTGGTGGCCATGTTGAGATTTTTAGCAACAAAAGCTGGCTTGATTACGAGACCCGGACGGACCGTCATTACGGGAATACTTTGTTTGGCTATGTTAGAAACTCTTGGGGCTTGTCAGAGTTGTGGAATGTGCTGCCGAACCGTTGTCATCGCCAGAAGGGGAAATAGCGGGAGTTTTCTCTGATGCTTGGATTTGTGAAGCCCCGCGAGTTGGCCAATTGTCTTTTTTGCATCTCCTCATTCGTGGAGGAAAGCGTTTGCTACGTTACGAGATTTATTTTTTTGGTGCAGACAGACGATACTTCTCTAGTTTGTGATCAAAAGAGGAAAACTGTTATAGTTGTCTGCGGTGATGCGGGTGTAGAGCCTTGTATGTCTTCTTTAGGCGAGGTTGTTCCTTCTGGTTGTTGAGCCGAGAGTACTTCGGTCCAGGTTGATGTTCAGGTGCTCAAATACTCTTCCCCCTAGGCCCCTCTTTTACAGGTTTCTACCTCACAGGTGTCTTCTTCTCTAAAGGCGATGAGCGATGTGGTAAGTGAGATTGCTTTTTTTTTGATTTCCTTTTGTTGTTGTTGTTGTGTTGTATTGACTTTTCTCTGTTTTTCCTTGTAGAATGAGGCCCAGGCTCATATTATTGTCACTTGGAATGATCATTACGTGAGCTTGAAAGATGGGTATCTGGCTCTTTAGGAGAAGTTTCGGATGACGACGAGCTCACTTGCTGCTCTGAGAGATGATCATGATCGGGATACGTCCCGATTTTGCCGGATTGGGACGGAGCTGAAGGCAGAATTGGAGGAGGCTCGGGCGTCCTTAGAGGTGGAAAAATCTCTGGTGGAGAGAACCGCGCAGATGCTGAAGAATGCCCAAGTGGAGATTTCCCATTTGGAGGCGGAGCTAGGGCGTCAGAGGCCCGAGTGGGAACGCTTTCTTCTAAAAACGCGTGTCAGAGTTGAAGGCTGTCGATCTTGCTGAATACATGGGTTCATTGGATTACATGTGTGACCGTTTCTTGATTGGCTAGGAAGATCGTAAAGAGATTTGAAATAGAGAGGTGGAGCCTCAGATGAAGGATGTTCGTGAACTGGTGCTTAAACGTAGAGTCTCGAAGGCTTTTCTCCTGGTTGGTAGGAGCTTAGGGTGTGATGTATCTTGATTCAGCTTTGACGATATATCCGATGATTAGGGACCCGATGCCGATACAGTCGATGTGTAGCGGCATTATCCTCGTGTATTTGTGTATTTGCATCCTTTTCAGTCAAGTATATTATACGTTGCCATTATTATTTGGTTGTTGTTATCAACGTATTTGTACGTGTACGTCATTGTTATGATTGCACTTTCTATTTTCTCCTTATATGTACGTTGTTTTGCATGAATCCATTTTGAGGCTTTGCTTGGGGTTGATCGTAAGGGGGACAGGCCCTGGTGATGACGAAGTGTCGACTTGTAGTGATGACGGAGAATTGCTAAGATTCAATCTGGTTGTATGGCCAGATCTGGGTTATGAGCTAAAGAGGTTAGAATCTCTTTTGCGATGATTTGAACACTTAATAAGGGGAGGGGTCGGAGTCCCTTGTTGGCACCGAACACTCTGTAAGGGGAGAGGCCAGAGTCCCTTATTAGGAGCATCGAACACTTTGTTAGGAGAGACCGGAGTCCCTTGTGGGGAGCACTGAACACTATGTAAGGAGAGACAGAAGTCCCTTGTTGGGAGCACCGAATGCTCTGTAAGGGGAGAAGTTGGATTCCCTTGTTGGGAGCACCAAACACTCTGTAACGGGAGAGGCCGAGTCCTTTGTTGGGAGCACCAAACACTCTGTAAGGGGAGAGGTCAGAATTCCTTATTGTGAGCACCGAACACTCTGTAACGGGAGATGTCGGAGTCCCTTGTTGGGAGCACCGAACACTCTATAAAGGGAGAGGCCGGAGTCCCTTTTTGGGAGCATGAAATACTCTGTAAGGGGAGAGGTTGGAGTCCCGTGTTGGAAGCACCAAACACTCTATAATGGAAGAGGCCATAGTCCTTTGTTGGGAGCATCAAATACTCTATAAGGGGAGAGGTCAGAGTCCCTTTTTGGGAGCACCGAACACTCTGTAAATGGGCAATCAGTAAGATTGGAGATGACACTTATTGTTCGTTACACAAATACTGAAAATACACAATACAAGCAGTGGTAGTGGAGCTCTAGACACCCCTTCAGTGAAAATCAAACTCTTCTTCAGGACAGTCATCCTGGGGATTAGTCCCATACATGATCATTCTTGACATGCAGATTCAGAGCCTTTTGTTTTGGAGAGAACTCTCGAGGTACCCAAGGCGAACGAATCGTTCAATTTCTGTCTTTAATCGCGAACAATCTTTTGTCTTATGCCCGCGACCTTGATGGAAGCCACAATATTTAGACCGATCTCTTGAGTTTGGAGTGAGAGCCCTTGGACTTTGGGGAGAAGGATGATTTCGTATGGAAAACAACACTTCTGCTTGCGAGGGAGTGAAGGCTTGATGTTGGTGTTGCCCCCAAGCTCGTCGAGAGCTGACGCAGCGTGAGTTGCTCATTTTGGGAACCAGCGGTGGTGTTAACCCCTGCTCTCGCTGTCTCTTTGAGTTGCTTTTGAATTGTTAGCGGTGTGCTTCGACTGCATCATCAACAACAATCTGGATGTTGATCTGTCGAACAAGATCGGGATAGCTGGGTATAGTATCTTGTACTAGTTCGGAGTGGAAGCTACCAGAGCGGAGCCCTCAAAGGAGAAACCCCCGTAGGAGTTCCGTTTTTATCTCAGGGATTCGTCGTGCCTCAATGGTGAAATGACGAAAGAAATCTTTAAGGATTTCCCTTCACTTTGATGGATACAGGACAGGTGGGAAAGATAGTTGAATATCTGGCGGCTGGCGATGAACTGATCTGTAAATTGTTGTGTTAGTTCTATGAAATCCTTGATTTCTCCTTCCTTTAAGGAAAGGAACCAGGTGCGAGCTTACCCTTTTATGGTCGCCGAGAAAGTTTGGTACAACAGTTGATTTGGGGCATTGCAAAGTTGCATCATGATTGCGAAGTGTCTGACATGCTCTAACGGGTCACTTGTATCATCGTATGTCTCGATCTTTGGGAGCTTGAAACCGTGATGGATTGGGTGTGCCCGAACCTCTGGTGCGAATGACGAGCAATGATGGAGAGGGTGACTTTCCAAAGTGGCAAGCTGCTTTGCTCGCTCGCGATCTTCTGTGATTAAGTTGAGAACTTCTTCGCGTATGAGCCTTTCATCGAGGCTCGCGACTTCAAGGCAATTGCAGTGATTTTGAGCTTCAGGTTCTCTGGCAGGACGGGCTTCGCGGCCTTGAATATCCATGCAGGGGGGGGGGGGGTTTCTGCTTTAAGCATGTTGACAGACAAGTGAGGGGGAACTGGACCGACGTGGCCCCCAAGGGTCATCCCTTCTATACTGCAGGTAACATCTCCCGCCGTAGTCTTTAGTCACAAGTACCGCTGTGTTGAGGGTACTGTCTTCTGAGGATGTCGGGAACCCGCTTCCAATAAATAACACTAAACTATTACGGTTTAACTCGACGTCCCGGCCTGACCGGTATAACCCAGACCGCCTTAGACCTTTGAACGGTCGAGCGCGCACACAGTCAATGAGATAGATCAATCGTATACACAAAGTTTTAACGTGGAAAAACCCATCAACCGGATAAAAGACCACGTGACCGGGACTGCGCCTGTCAAATTCCATTATTTGCACGTGGTTACAATCTGTTTGCTGAGTCGAGGGCGACAAGCCGCTACTCGTTATAATTTGGAGGTGAGAGAATACTTTGCACCCGACAATCTACAGACCATCTCGCTCGACATCTTGCATAAGTTACCCTTAGTGGTGATGGGCATCTTTGAGCGTCGCGATGGAGCTGGATGCAGGAGTGGAGCACTCAGAATGATGCTGGAAGGGACTTCCAGAAAGTTATGAAATAGGCTTCGTTGGGTGGCTCAAAGGTGTCTTGAACGCAGCTCGAAGATGGCTTGGATGTGTCTTGAACGTGGCTTGGATGTGGCTTGAAGACGGATTAAATGTTGCTCGTAGGAGGAATCCGACAAAGATCTGGCTTGAGGAAGAAGAAGACTCGGAGGAAAAAAGTGAGAAATGAGAAGGCCTGAGGCTCTTTTTATAGCCTCCGGGAGGTGGTTATGGTAGTTATGCGGCTATCCGCACACCATAATTAGCCAAATTAATATTTTTCCTATAGTTTAAGGGTGAGAATTATGATCATCCATTTCGCTACTCATAGAACAATTAATTTATAATAAAATTTCCTCACTAACCTGACAGTTAATGGGTGGTTACACGCAAATCGAACGACGATGAACGATCCAAGAAGATAGGACAGCAGGGACGGGCTCCCATGGGTGGTCGGAGAACTCGCTGGCGAACTTTCCTGCGAGGAGGGAGACCGTCGCCGACGGCCAGGAGAGCGGGCGGAGGCCAAGCCGGCGGCAAAAAGGGGGGAACGGCCGACGATTGGTAGGGGGAGGCCGGCTCGGCAGTCTTCTTAGCCGCACGCAGACGAACAAAGAGGGGCAGCTTGGCCGCCTCTTGGGCCGAGCGCCGGCTGCCGAAGAGGGGCGGCTGGGGTGGCCGTCTCGGCCGCTTCCACGGTCGCGCGTCAGCGGCCAAATAGGGGTGGCCGCTGCCTCGGCCGCACGCCGGCGGCCAAAGAGGGGCGGCTCGGCTCGCTTGGCCGCCTCTTCAGCCGTACGCCGACGACCATGGAGGGGCGGCCAGCTCGGCCGTTTCCTCAGCCGCGCACCGACGGCCGAAGAGGGGAGACCGCCTTGACCTCCTCTTCGGTCGCGTGCCGGCGGCCGAAAAGGTGCGGCTGGCTCAGCCACCTCTATTGGGTATATTGGAAAATGTGTACCAGATTTGCAGAAGCCTCACCTAACTCAATGATATGCATCAAGTTGTATTTGATGTTGTGTTGAGTTATCATGTACAGGTTAAGTAAATGGAAAGGAAAATTCTTTAAGTACAAGTGTCGACACTTGAGAATGGCTGTGTCGACACCAAGGACCAGATTGTGTCGACACCCAGAATTTATGTTGACACACAGAAAATCTGTCGACAACGTTGTGTCGACACCAAGGGCCAAATTGTGTCGACATTATCAGGAGTTGTGTCGACACATAGAGAAGCTGTCGACACATTCCAGAATTCTGTCGACAATGACTGTGTCGACACACACCAGAATTCTGTCGACACCAATTTTGTCAATACAAGGAGTGTTTGTGTCGACACACAGAGAAGCTGTCGACACATTCTAGAATTCTGTCGACAACGACTGTGTCGACACATAGAACTTGTGTCGACACACACCAGAATTCTGTCGACACCAACTTTTGTTAAGACAAGGAGTGTTTGTGTTGACACACAGGACTTGTGTCGATACATTTCAAAGAAGCTGTGTCGAGAAGTAAAAGTGAACTGTGTCGACAACAACAAGACTTGCGTCGACACATGGACTATGTGTGTCGACACATGGACTATGTGTGTCGACACATGTGAAGTATTCACTCGACATTCTCTGCTGTCGAGTCAAAGTCTAATAAAGGCTGAAGTAATACAACTGGAGACTTGACAACTGTCATTACTGACATTGCTGTCACATCTGTCAGAGGTGTCAAAAGACTGTTTGAAACCGGAACAGCCGGTTATCATGGATGAAGCCTATATATAGATATGCTCTCTCAACAATTATAACAACACTTACATAACAGAGAAAAGTTAATCAAGCTAATCAATTATAATCTCTGAAGGATTGAGAATCCAGAAGAAGAGAAAGAAGAAACAGTCAACAGATTGTAGAGAGAGAAACACAAGAAGGAGAGAAGTTCTCATCCAGTGAAAGCAGATTCTGAACAGTCTGTCTGAAGAATTCAGATCAAGTCTGAAGAAGAATTCAGATTAATTTCTGAAGAAAGCTGATTGAAGATCAACTCCAACATCAAGAAGATCAACCCTACTTTGTTTAGATTCAAGAAGCTTTGAAGAAAGCTAAGACATGTTGATCCTTAAGTAATCAGTTCTATCAAGAACTGATCAAGAAGCCTTCAACCAATTCTCTCTCCATCTGGTTGAAGATATCATCATCTTTTCATCAATAATTTTGTAGGATCTGTTATAGATCTGAGTGTAGGAGATTTATATCTCTGAGTTGTAAGCCTAAATTATAAAGGCTGAGGTAGGGCTGAGTGCCTGAGGAAGGGGAATCTGTTTCCTGAGTTGTAAGCCTATGAAAGAGGCTGGGGTAGGGCTTTTGCCTGAGTTGTAGGAGTGGGGTGTCACTCTGAGTTATAGGCCTGTGGAAGAGGCTGAGGTAGGGCTTGAGCCTGAGTTGTAGGAGTGTGGATTCACTCTGAGTTGTAGGAACCAGTCTTGGTTCTGAGCTGTAAGATCTGCGGATCTGAGAAGAAGGAAGGAAGTTAGGCCGAATCTAGTACACTGCTAGATAGGCGAAGGGGGAAAGTGGATGTACCCATTATTTGGGGAACCACTATAAAATTGGTGTGCAATCTGTGAATGCTGTGTGTATGTGAATACTGTGCTGTGTTTTCTACTAAGTAAATTGCTAAATTTGATAGAATTATCTGCCTAAGTCAGAAAAAGAATTGAACCTATTCACCCCCTCTAGGTGTTTAGAACATCTTGAAACCAATTCTTTCAAGTGGTATCAGAGGGAGGTTACTTAAAGAATACCTAACAGTCTGAGTAGATCTCCAAGGCAGAAATATATTAAGCAAAATGGGTTCCATTGAGAATCATAAGGAGTTTGGTTCTATGAAGTTACCTATATGCAGGAAAGAGATTTTTGGCATATGGAAAGAAAGAGTAAGACTGTTTATGGAAGCTTCAGATCCAAGAATCTATATGACAGTCAAAGAAGGGTCATTCATCCCAATGAAAGTCTCAGTTCTTGATGCAAATCTCAGAACACCAAAGGAGTATTCTGAAATGACAAAGGATGAGATCATCTTGGCTACTATGGATAAGAGAGCACATAATATAATAATCAGTGCTATAGATGATTCAACATTCCAAAATTTGATTCACTATAAGACCTCCAAAGAAATGTGGGACACCCTGATTGTCTACATGTAGGGTTTAGAAGAAGTGAGAGAAGATAGAAAGTCTATGCTGAATTAGGAGTATGAAAGTTCTAGACAATATAAAACAGACAACATAACAGAATGTTACAAGAAATTCTTCAGAATAGTTAATGAACTGATGTCATATGAAAGAGTATTCAACACATATGAGTTAAATGATAAGTTTCTGAGATCATTAACTAAGGATTGTGACACCAAGATATGTGTCATTAGGGAAGTGACTAGATTAGCAGAAATCTCACCTCCAACTTTATTTGGCAAACTGCTTTCTTATGAAATATAGCTGATGGTCAGAAAGGAGGAAGAGAAAAGTAATAAAGTTGATTACAGAGATAAGTCAGTGGCTTTTAAGACTGAAGCCATAAGAATGGATAGGAGGATGTCTTCATCTCCTCCTAGGAAAGCTGCAGAAGTAGTTTCAGAAAGTTCTGGCAGTCACACATCAGATAGTCCAAATTCTGATGAAGACTTAACAACTTTCTCAAAACAATTTCAAAGATTTTTGAAGAAGAAATAGTGAAGATCCAAGCCATCCTCCTCACAATCCAAGGATAATTACTACCAGAAAAAGAAATTCTCTAGGAAGGACAGGTATAGCTCTAAACCTAGTAAATTATCTTCAACTAAGATTATTTGCTATTGTTGCAACATGCCTGGACATGTGGCAACTGATTGTCCTGACAAAAGGAAAGAATCTAATGATAAGAAGAAACTAAAAAATAAGGGCAAGAAGGAGAAATCTTTTGTTGCAAAGAAGCAAAAAAGCTGGTCAGATTCTTCATCATCAGATTTTGAGGCTGAAGCTGAAGCTGAAGCATATATAGGACTATTGGCAACTGAAGAGGATGTAGAAGAGGCTGAGTTCTTGAAGTTGCTGGACTCAGTAATGGAATTGAACAACATTGCTGTAAAGGGTTGATGGCATTGATAGAAGAAGATCAGTGCCAGGATCAGCCTGGACCTAATAAGGTAAACAATTCTTCAATAGGTTCTGATTACTATACTGGTTTAGAATCAGAAGCATCTGCATCAAGAGATGTAGATGAATCTGAATCTGAAGGAAATGTTCATCAACTTATTGATGAATATGGTCATCTACTGCAAGCACTTAAGAAAAGCAGAATCCTTAATAAAGCACAGGCTAAGGAAATTGCTGCTCTTAAGCTGACAGCATTAGATTCAGAGAAAATGCTAGATCTAAAGATGAATGAAGTAGCCAAACTGAAAAACATAACTGTTATTCAGATGAGTACTATTACATTCAAGAATGATCAAATCAAAAGTCTGGAAGTCAAACTTCAAAAGGAAAAGGATCTGGTGGCTAAATTCTCTAAGCCAAAATCAGTCATACCTTTAATTGATGACTTTATTCCCAAAAAGGATAAGAAAGGATTGGGCTTTGAGGGAAATGCAAGGGCTGCCAATTCCAAAAGAAAAGACAAAGCCCCAGTACAGCCTCTAGCCTTCAAACCCCTTATTTTCTTCAAAAAAAGTGTGGCAGCCAACTAATAGATATGATCATGATATCATACATGGTTATGGTAAGCCTGATATTTTGAATGACAAAGGTGTAGCTCCATCACTCAAGCAAAGAACCACTGTACCAACAATGTTAAGAACAGCTGACAGCAATGCTGTTAAAACTGTACCTAAAAAGAGGTATAATAGATATGAGTGTTGGTGCTGTGGTAAGATAAGGCATTATGCCATGGATTGCTGGCACAACACCAGTGTCAAGAAGAATGCAAGCTTACCTGTGAGGAAGGTTGCTGGTAAGAATATCAAGTTTCAATCTAACCTGAACCTAGAACCCAATAAGCATTGGGGTTCTAAGGTAAATTAATTTTATTTGCTGCAGGTGGATCCAAGTTGCCATACCCCTATATGGTACTTGGACAGTGGATGTTCCAGGTACATGACTGGAACAAGGAGAATGTTAAAGGACTATACTCCCATAGAGAGTGGACCCAAAGTGATCTTTGGTGGATCAGAAAAAAGGGTCATAAAAGGGTTTGGTAACATTTCTACTAGTTCTATAACAATCACTCAAGTATCTTATGTAAAAGGTTTGAAACATAACTTGATAATCATAAGTCAGTTGAGTGATCTTGGGTATGACACTTCATTTATTAAGAATGGGTGTCTGATCAAAAGGACAAGTGATCAGAAGGTGATCTTGTCTGGTTATAGAAAAGGAAATGTTTATTGTTTAAATTTGGATTATGAAAACATGAACTCTCCTGTATATTTAGCTGCAGATGAGAAAGCATCTCAGTGTGTCCAATAGCATAAGAGGCTAGCTCATCTGAACTATAAGACTATAGACTAGCTCTATAGTTTAGAGTTAGTGAGGAATGGTCCTCAATTTAAGTGCATAAAAGAGGGTATATGTTCAGCTTGTCAAAAAGGCAAGCAGACCAAATCCTCTTTTCATAGTCTTGATACCAAAGACTCTGTGAGGTGTTTGTACCTCTTACATATGGATCTATTTGGTCCTATGCCTATTCATAGTCTAGGTAGGAAAGTCTATACTTTTATGATAGTAGATGACTATTCTAGATTTACATGTGTTTTCTTTTTGAGGCAGAAATCTGAAACCCCTACTGTCTTTCATAACTTTGTTAAACAAATTCAGAATGAATTTAACAATTCAGTGGTCAAAATCAGAAGTGACCATGTAACTGAATTTCAGTCTGAGTGTATGATAAGGTTTTGTGAAGAACTAGGGATTCATCAAGAATTCTCCTCACCTAGAACACCTCAGCAAAATGGAATTGCTGAAAGAAAGAATAGAACTCTTATTGAGGCTGGTAGAACTCTAGTAATTGACACTTCACTCCCAGAATATTTCTGGGCTGAGGTAGTAAATACTGCTTGTCATGTTCTCAATAGAGCATGTATAACTAAGAACCACAAAAAGACTCCCTATGAGATTTTGAAGGGCAGAAAACCAAACATATCCTACTTTAGGATCTTTGGTAGCAGGTGTTATGTGCTTAACACTGACAAGTCTCACCTAACTAAGTTTGCTGCCAAATCCCAAGATGGGATATTTGTTGGGTACAACAATAACAATAAGACATATAGGGTCTACAACTTGACTACACAAGTTGTAGAAGAATCTGTTCATGTAGTGTTTGATGAATCTGAGCTAATTAACTGTGAGTTGTCTAGTAATCCTTGTAGCTCAACAGGTTTAAAAGAAAAGTTGGACATGCTGACTATTAATGAAGACCAAACTGCAAGACAGGATGTGGAAATTGATGGTTGCTGTCCAGGGGGAGTACAAGATACACAAGCTGACATTGATGACAATGAAGTTCAGCATGATGGAGAAATTAAAGAAGTTCAAAATACTGATAGAATGCCTCCAGCAATAAGGAATCTAAAGGATCATCCAACACATCAAATCATTGGTGATCCCATACATGGTGTGCAAACCAGAAGCAAACACATAAACATAGTGTTTTACTCAAGTTTCCTATCACAGTTGGAACCAAAGAGATTTGAAGAAGCTATACAAGACTCCAACTGGATTGATGCAATACAGGAGGAGCTGAATCAATTCAGAAGGTGTAAAGTATGGGAGCTGGTTCCAAAACCAAAGGATCAGAACATTATTGAGATAAAGTGGATCTATAGGAACAAACTAGATGAAAATGACATCATAGTGAAGAACAAAACAAGACTGGTTGCCAAAGATTATAGACAGGAAGAGGGCATTGACTTTGATCAGACATTTGCCCCAGTGGCAAGGTTGGAAGCAATAAGACTATTCCTTGCCTTTGCTGCTTTCCAAGGTTTCAAAGTATACCAAATGATTGTCAAGTCAGCATTCCTAAATGGTAATTTGAAAGAAGAAGTCTATGTTCATCAGCCCTCAGGTTTTGTTGATCCACTTTATCCTGATTATGTTTATAGACTTAAGAAAGCCTTATATGGTTTGAAACAAGCCCCAAGGGCTTGGTATGAAATTTTGTCTACTTTCTTCATTGAAAATAAATTTTCAAGGGGAAAAATAGATAAGAGTTTATTCCTTAGGGAGTCAAAGGGCAAGATGATCCTAGTATAGATTTATGTTGATGACATAATCTTTGGATCTACAGAAAACAACCTTTGTAGGAAGTTTGCAAAACTTATGCAAGGGAAGTTTGAGATGAGCAGTATGGGTGAGCTCAAATTCTTCTTAGGACTCCAAGTAAGACAGACTGATGATGACTTGTCCATATCACAGTCTAAGTTCACCAAGGAGTTAATTAAGAAATATGGTATGGAGTCATCCACCACCATGAGAACTCTAATGGGGAGAAGTATGCCTTTAGGCAAAGATGATGCAAGAAAACCTGTAGATGAGTCTTTGTATAGAGGGATAATTGGCTCCCTTCTATGCTTAATTGCCTGTAGACTAGACATTATGTATGTTGCATGTGTCTGTGCTAGGTACCAAGCAAGCCCTAAAGAATCTCATTATACTACAGTTAAAAGAATATTGAGATATCTTAAGGGCACACCTAATCTTGGTCTTTGATACCTCAAGAATAAAGACTTTCTACTGGCTGTTTTTCAGATGCAGTCTTTGCAGTTTGCAAAGAAGATAGAAAGAGCACCACTAACACATGTCAGTTTCTAGGTGGTAGACTGGTATCATGGAGCAGTAAAAAGCAGACTAGTGTGACAATTTCCACTGCAGAGTCTGAGTATATTGCTGCAGACAGCTGCTGTGCTCAGCTTTTATGGATTCAACATCAACTTGAAGATTATAGTCTCAAAGTAAGTAGAACTCCACTATTTTGTGATTCTAAAAGTGTTATTTCTATTGCTAAAAACCCTATATCATATAGCAGAACAAAGCATATAGAAATTAGATTTCACTTCATTAGAGAGCATGTTGAAAAAGAAGATATTTGTATGCAATTTGTCACCACAAATAATCAAATTGCTGACATGTTTACTAAACCACTAGATGAAACTAAATTCAGTTATTTCAAAATTGAATTACGCATGTTAAACCTAGAGTAACTTGGTAAATCTGGCTAAGTAATTCAAAGTTGACATATAGTAGTTTATGTCGACACAAAAAGAAATCTGTGTCGACATATAGTAGTTTGTGTCGACACTTAAGGTAAGTTGTGTCAACACAACAAAATAGTGGTGAGATAATGGTGTCGACACTCAGAGTTTGGCTTCGACACATAGAAGTTCTATCATTTAGATAGTTATGTCTACACATACAGATGTCTGTGTCGACACACATATATTAGAGTCAACTATTAAGAAGTCTGTGTCGACACATTGCAAACTGTGTCGACACATAGTGTTGTCTGACTTTGTCGAGACATTAGAAGTCTGTGTCGACACAATCTCTACAGTGTCAACACATTAAGTATCTATTACCCGCCTTTTGACCTTCTGTGTTGACAAACATATAAATAGCTCACAGAACAACTTTGTCGACTACGGTCTCAACATTTTCGAGACCAAATGTTTGAGTCGACAAACCTTCATCTCTCTTCTCCTCAAATTTCTTATCACCAATGGCGCCAAAGTTGGAGACCAACATCAACGAAGGCTATGAGTTATTTCACAATGCTTTTGAGAGTGCAGCGATTGAGATTAGAGATGTGATAACCCTAATCCAAGAAAATGGTTTAGAATATCTAATTTCAGAACATACCAAGATTTGGAAGACGGAAATTCTTGAATCCTATACAAAAGCAACCCTGGATTCAACTGGATTGAATATTAGGTCATCAATTCAAGGAAGAAAGGTGAAACTTACCCAAAAGCATCTGAGAAAGACACTCCAATTGCCTAAGACTCAGGAAGATAATGAAGTCACAACTTCAATGACAAAAGAAGCTCTTCAATGGTGTGGTTTGAATCCCACCACTAAGATTGAATCATCAATGCAGAGGAAGGGGATGAACTCATAAGGAAAGTTTCTCTCAGAGATTATGGGAAAAGTAATTCTCTGCAAACCAGGAGGACATGATAGGATCTCAGCCTATATGTTCAGCTTGATGACCAGAGTTATTTTCAGAATAAAAACTAACTGGTCTGTAGTGATTTTTGACAAGATCAAGGAAAGCCTGAAGAAACCTAATCTAGGTAGAATACTGAGTCTGTATCTGGCAATAAATATTCCTGAAGTACTAAACCACACAACTGAATCTAGAATAAATCACATGAGAAGGATGGATATGAAAATACTATACAGATGAGAAAGAGTTTTAATAAAAGATGGTTCTACACCACAGAAACAACCTCAACTGCAAAAGAAAAAGATAACCCTCAGGAAGCCTGAATCTTCTAGTGATTCAGAAGAACAAGTAAACTACAGTTCAGATGAAGAACAACAAGAATCTACAAGGAAATCATCTTCTCCTAAGAATGTAGATGATGGTCAGAGGCAGGGGAGAAACTTCCAGAAAGCACCATCCAGCTAGATCAAGTTCAGGATGTGCCTCCTCTAGGGGGAGCTAATGAGCTTTCACCAGCTCAATAAGAGGTCTTGCCTCTAGACAGTGCTCCTGAGAAAGATCAAGCTGCATTAGAGAGTGAAATAGCCACTCAAACTATTCTTGAGGTAATATGTGATATTAATCAATCTATACTAGATACTGAGCCAGATATACTGACTGTGCTTTTAACTGATGTTGAATAGACACACCATGACAACATCCCTGCACAGGATGTATCAATGGATGATACATCTGCATTAGATGATGCTCCATTAAATGTACAAGATACATATGTTTCTCCAGTTCAACTGCAACAAGAATTTACTCTTGAGAAATTATTACCTGATTTACAAGAAGTAAGAACTGAGGAAGTAGTGTCAAGGACTGAGGGGGAGGAGCAAGTGACACAGGGGGAGTTTCCAAGAACTGACAAGGAGCTGCCCTCAAGTCCAAAGGACACAGTGAACCTTGAAAGTTCTTCTGAATCAGATGATGTAGAAGCACTAAGAACAAAGAAGAGAAAACTGATGGTTTACAGGAAGAAAAACTCAAATTATAAGAAAGCTTTACAGACTGCCTCACAACCCTCAGCTCCAACAGTTAACTACAGTTCACTGTTGGTTACTCTGCAAATTAAAATGGATGAGCAAAGAGCAGCCATGAAGAAATATATGGATGAAAGCCATAAGGAACTTCAATTCAGTCTGGCTCAAGATATAAAATCAATCAGATTTGAAGTAAACCATAATAAGAAGGAGATGACAGATTACTTCCATAAAAGAGGTAATGCTGTAGTTTATCTGGCAAAACAGCAACAAGAGGCAAGGACACAGATTGATAATATAGTGGTCAAGCAAGGATATGTCCTAGAAAATCAAATTAGGATGAATGATAATCTTACTGAATCACATAATGTGATTGTTACTGAGTTAAAGAATAATACAACTGCATTAACTGAGGAAAGGGCTAAAGAGAAGTCAGAGTTTGATAAGAAACTTCAAGAAGATTTAGCCACTTTCCAATCAGCCATTCAAGCCTCTCAAAAGATCATATCTGCTCAGCTACAGAAGTTTAAAGCTTATTATACAGAAGAAACCAATTATCTAGTTAATCAGATCAGGTTCCAAAAAGATTGTTGGGTACATTGGAATAAATGCACCTGATTTGAAGAAGCCTCACCCTACTCAATGATATACATCAAAATGTATTTGATGTGTTTTGAGTTTAGTTGTGCAGGTTAAGTATTTGCAGGGAAAGCTGAAAAGTTTCTAAGTCCATGTGTCGACACTCAGAAGGAAAGTGTCGACACTTAAGAAGACTTGTGTCGACACCCAGACAAGTAGTGTCGACACTTGGAGTAATTGTGTCGACACCAGGGATGCAGAGTCGACACCAGAAGAAAAGTGTCGACACATATAGGATGTGTCGACACTCAATGAAGAAATGTCCAGTGAAGCAGTGTCGACACTTAGAAGCAGTGTCGACACCCAGAGGAACTTCGTCGACATAAGAAAGTGTCGACACTTGGAGGCTGTGTCGACACTCAGCAAATTTCAACAGAGTCTAAGTATAAGTGTCGATATAATGAAGAATGTGTCGACACACAGCAGAAGACTCAACACATGAAGAAAGTGTCGACATAATGAAGAATGTGTCGACACACAACAGAAGACTCAACACATGAAGATAGTGTCGACACAAGGAGGCTGTGTCGACACTCAGCAAAGTTCAACAAATTCTAAGTACAAGTGTCGACACAAAGGAGATGTGTCGACACTCAGCAAAAGTCTCAACAAAAGAAGAATGTGTCGACACAAGGAGCTGTGTCGACACTCGGAAAGTATCAACACAGAAGGCATGTGTCTACCAAGAAGATGTGTCGATACTGAACAAGTTCAACACAAGAAGATTTGTCGAGACAAAGGAGTTGTGTCGACACTTACAAGAATTCAACTAAGTACTAAAGAACAAGGACTTGTGTCGACACACAATATCAGTGTCGACACATGATGAAGAAGCAGTGTCGAGAACTAAATTCTACAACACAAGGAGTTGTGTCGACACCTTGAAGGCTAGTGTCGATACTTAGTCTACTTGTGTCGACACTTGGTCTATAAGTGTCGACACTTGAAGACAGACTGTCTCGACACTTTCAGACAGTTACAGATATTTCAAGAAGTGACTGGATGACTTGACAGCTGTCATTCCAGCCGGTCTACTGCAACTGTTAGAGTTGTCAGAAAGCTGTTAGGAACCGGATCAGCCGGTCACCATAAAGAAGGCCTATATAAAGACTTATTCTGTCAACAGAGAATGATGATTAAAAAAAGAAGATTAAAAAGGAAGATCAAGCACTTCATTGAAGAATCAATTCAAGTGAAGATCTAAGTAGTTGGAGAGAGAGAGCTCCTTCCAAGAAGACAGCTATTGAACCAGGCTGTGAAGAAGGTTTCAGATTGAGATCTGAAACTTAAGTTGCAGTGATTGAAGATCAGCTGCATAGAGTATCAACCCTACTGTGTTCTACATTCAAGAAGCTTTGAAGGAAGCCAAGGGAGGTTGATCTCAGCAGAGTTCTTTCAAGAACTCATCAAGAAACCTGTCAACTCTTCTCTCTTATTCTGAGTTGTAGGTATATACATTGTGATCTTAATTTCTTGTAGGATCCTTAGGGATCTGAGTTGTAAGCCTGAAATTATAAAGGCTGAGTGGTAGGGTTTGTATGCCTGAGTGTAGGAGATTCATTTCTCTGAGTGTAGGCCTTGTGGCTGAGTGTAGGTCTTTGTGAAGACTGAGTGGTAGGGCTGTTGAGCCTGAGTTGTAGGAGTGGGATCACTCTGAGCTGTAGGAACCATTTGGGGTTCTGAGTGTAAGATCTGAGGATCTGAGGAATAGTGGAGGAGTTTGGCAGAATCTAGTACACTACTAGATAGGCGAAGGGGGAAAGTGGATGTACCCAAACCTTGGGGAACCACTATAAAACTGTGTGTACTCTGTGTGTATGTGATTCTGTGGTTGCTGTTTTTATGTTCTGTGAAATCTGTGATATAATCTGCCTAAAAGTTTTAAAAGATAAGGTCACCTATTCACCCCCCCTCTAGGTGATTAGGTACAATTTCTTTCAAAGATGACTTAAGAGATCATATTGAGAGAGAAGTCATAAAGGGGGAGAGGGTGATAATCAATGCTGGCTCAGAGCATGCTAAATGGATAACAAATGCTGTTAGAGCAACTCTGGGATATCCACCCCTACGTGATGATGATAATACAGCTGAGTCAGGCATTCAAGCTGCAAGCATTGAAGGGGGTCAACAAGATGTAGCTCAAATTATATACCCCCTTCTAATTTTGAAGGAATTCAACAACTTGTTCAACAGATGTATAACCCTCCAGAGGCTACTAAGAATGTTATAATTAAGGAAGTGGAAATGTCAGAGGCAGCACTGAATAAAGAACAAGAAGCTCAACTTTCAAAGAAGAGGTTTAGAGAGCAGGCTGAACTCAAGCCTGATTTTGAAAGATGGAGTCTAACCTCCAGAAATATAATACTCACTGCCTGGCAAGCTGTCAAAGACAAAATGCATGATAGAGGCAAGTGGTATTTTGAAGTTGAATGGAATAAATATCTGCAGAGACAAGATATTATTCATCAATTCAGAAGGGATCACAAGGCTGGAAAAATACCTACTACAGCTGTAGAGCCCAGTAAATACTTTCCCAAGCCTTATCACTATTTTAAAAGGCAAAAAGTTAAGGCTGAAGAACTTAAGAAGAAAGATCTCAAAGGCAAGAAGCCAGCTGAAGATACTGAAGCTCCAGTACAAGCAAGGGTCCAGTCTAGAAAGGGCATAGTGATCAAGGAGCCTGATCAGCCTTAGAATAAATTGATTAGATTTTTATAACATTGTAATCATCAATCTTAAAACTCCATGTAATCTGTTGTCAATAAACTTTTATGAAGTTTAAACAAAACAATGATTCATGCTTGTTATGATTGTATTATACTCTGTGATGATATTATTTACTTGTTTTGTTTATATGTTTCCCTGTCATTGAATGTTTTTATACATCATATTGTTAATTTTATTATAAGTGATGTATATCATTGACTCAGGGTTATGACTTCTCCAAATAGGGGGAGATTGTTGGGTACATTGGAAAATATGTACCAGATTTGGAGAAGCCTCATCTAACTCAATGATATGCATCAAGTTGAATTTGATGTTGTGTTGAGTTATCATGTGCAGGTTAAGTAAATGGAAAGGAAAATTCTCTAAGTACAAGTGTCGACACTTGGAAATGGCTGTGTCGACATCAAGGGCCAGATTGTGTCGACAACCAGAATTTTTGTCGACACACAGAAAATCTATCGACAACGCTGTGTTGACACCAAGGGCCAGATTGTGTCGACATTATCAGGAGTTGTGTCGACACACAGAGAAGCTGTCGACACATTCCAGAATTCTGTCGATAACGACTATGTCGTCACACAGAACTTGTGTCGACACACACCAGAATTCTGTCGACACTAATTTTGTCAAGACAAGGAGTGTTTGTGTCGACACACAGAGAAGCTGTCGACACATTCCAGAATTCTGTCGACAGCGACTGTGTCGACACACAAAACTTGTGTCGACACACACCAGAATTCTGTCGACACCAACTTTGTGAAAACAAGGAGTGTTTGTGTCGACACACAAGACTTGTGTCGACACATTCCACAGAAGCTGTGTCGAGAAGTAAAAGTGAAGCTGTATCGACAACAACAAGACTTGTGTCGATACATAGACTATGTGTGTCGACACATGTGAAGTATTCACTCGACATTCTCTGCTGCTGAGTGAAAGTCTAATGAAGGCTGAAGTAATACAACTGGAGACTTGATAGCTGTCATTACTGACATTGCTGTCACATCTGTCAGAGGTGTCAGAAGACTGTTTGAAACCAGAACAGCCGGTTACCATAGATGAACCCTATATATAGATATGCTCTCTCAACAATTGTAACAAAACTTACAGAACAGAGAAAAGTTAATCAAGCTAATCAATTATAATCTCTGAAGGATTGAGAATCCAGAAGAAGAGAAAGAAGAAACAGTCAACAGATTGTAGAGAGAGAAAAACAAGAAGGAGAGAAGTTCTCATCCAGTGAAGGCAGATTCTGAACAGTGTGTCTGAAGAAGAATTCAGATTATTTTCTGAAGGAAGCTGATTGAAGATCAACTCCAACATCAAGAAGATCAACCCTACTTTGTTCAGATTCAAGAAGCTTTGAAGAAAGCTAAGACAGGTTGATCCATAAGTAATCGGTTCTATTAAGAACTGATGAAGAAGCCTTCAACCAATTCTCTCTCCATATGGTTGAAGTTATCATCATCTTTTCATCAATAGTTTTATAGGATCTGTTATAGATCTGAGTGTAGGAGATTTACATCTCTAAGTTGTAAGCCTAAATTATAAAGGCTGAGGTAGGGCTGAGTGCCTGAGGTAGGGGAATCTGTTCCCTGAGTTGTAAGCCTGTGAAAGAGGTTGAGGTAGGGCTTTTGCCTGAGTTGTAGGAGTGGGGTGTCACTCTGAGTTGTAGGCCTGTGGAAGAGGCTGAGGTAGGGCTTGAGCCTGAGTTGTAGGAGTGTGGATTCACTCTGAATTGTGGGAACCAGTCTTGGTTCTGAGCTGTAAGATCTGCGGATCTGAGAAGAAGGAAGTTAGGCCGAATCTAGTACACTGCTAGATAGGAGAAGGGGGAAAGTGGATATACCCATCATTTGGGGAACCACTATAAAACTGGTGTGCAATTTGTGAATGCTGTGTGTATGTGAATACTGTGCTATTTTTTTGCTAAGTAAATTGCTAAATTTGATAGAATTATTTGCCTAAGTCAGAAAAAGAATTGAACCTATTCACCCCCCTCGAGGTGTTTAGAACATCTTGAAACCAATTCTTTTAACCTCTTTGGCCAAGCGTCGGCGTCCGAAGAGGGGCTGCCGGCCTGGCCACCACCTTGGCCCAAGAGGGACGGTCGGCTCGGCCGCCACCTTTGGCGCGCACCAGCATCTTGGGGGGCGGCCGGCATCAGCGAGAGGGGGCGGTCGGCGTCCAGAAATGACGTCGCCCGCCTGACGCCGGTGAGGCGATGTCCTTGGTGGTTCGGACGTCATGCATAGTGGGATCGACGCGTGAGGGGATCAGGTGTGGTGATCCCGTGCACGGTCAAACCCATGATCCCTCTAATTTAGTAGAGATCATTGGGAGGAAGCGGCTATGTGCAACCCGACTTCTTCATAAAAGGGGACTCATCATCATCAATTATATTATATGTTAAGTTATTTGATTAAAACAATAAGGTTATAACAGCCTTTCTCGGAAAGACCGTACCATATATAGTAAGTATAGGACCTCTACTATTTTTTGTAGTTTTGTGAATTTTCATTAAAATTTTTATTTTGAGTATATGATATAATTACTTAAATGACATTGTATTTTATTTTTCTGAAATATATTATAATATATGTTAAGTCATTATATTAAAACAATAAGGCTATATTTGGCAATTTTGGATGTTTCACCAAAACCCATTTTTTCCCTTTTAGTAATGATGTGTAGAGCTGTTCACAAATAGTATAGTTCGTGAATAATTCAGGATTTGATTCGTGAAGATTCGATAAATATTCGTAATTTTTGAATTCGAATCCAAATTCGGATTCGAATAATTTTCGAATCTGAATCCGAATAAGTTTACTCATATTCGATGTATTCGTGAATAGTTCGCAAATAGTAAAGTTCCTTCAATAAAAATAAATATATCTAATTAAACAGATTACAGTACATATGTTATAATTTATAAATATATACAATAATACATATCATTTTATTTGATTAATTAATTATGTAAACATAAAGCTCTCCAACCCAAACGGTTTGCAGGCGGAAAAGAGAGAAGCCCTAGCTGTCAGCCCGTCGCTTTTCTTTCAGTTTTCCTCTTCCCATTCGCTGCTCTCGCCTCTCTGGCATCGGCTCTCAGTATCTCACTCTCTCCATCTTGATGTACGAGAATGCAGAAGCCCTAGTCATATCCCGCGGTCTCGCCGGACTCGCCCAGTCGGTCGTCACCCCTATTTTCTGCTGGTACGTGACTCCCCCTATTTTCTGCTTCTATCGAGGGTTTCTATCGAGATATGAGGGATTCCAGCGAGGGTTTTCATCGATGTCTTTCATCTAGAGCTTCCATTGCCTGTGCAAGCACCTCTACAACAAAGGGTTTCCATTGAGGGTTTTCATCGGCACCAGTGGCGGATCCAGAGGGGGGCAAGGGGGGGCCCGCCCCCCCCCCCCCCCCCCAAGGATTTTGAAGTTTATGTAGCTTTAGTTTTTATTAATTATAAAATATAAATATGTATAGAATATAAGTGATGAAATTTATAAATTATAAAATATAAGTTATGTATATAATATAAATATATATATATGTATATACAGTTAAGAACTCTTGTGAACTTATTTTCAGATCAAATTTCTCTCTTCTATACAGAAAGAGATTGTCTCTCTCGTTTCTCTCGTCTGAGTCATCTCCCTCTCCCTTTTTCGCTACAGTTGGCTGAGAGCCTCTTAGGAAGAGCTCTTCCCTCGATTGGCGATTTGGCGGACTCCTTCGGCGGAATCAAAGCCGTATTGTGCTATTTGGCGTGAATCCAGCCAGCTATCGCGAGATTTGGGCGACGCCGGCTGTGCTGGGTTGGGGAAATTCTAAATCAGACTTTACCTTTGAGTTTTCTTCATTTTCTTTCCATAAATTTCACTGTAAGTTTTCATCAGCCACACCATTACCAGTTATACGTTTTTTCTCATTCTGATTTAAAGAACTTGTCAACAATTTCTAAATTTTGTGAGAAATTGGCCGAAATGAAGAAATCAAATACATATTATCTTGTTGACAAGCTAATTCGACTAATTTTGACACTTCCGGTCTCAGTAGTGACTACAAAATGGTCATTTTCTGCTATGAAGCTTATTAAAACAAGACTGCGCAACAAAATGGATGATGAATTTCAGGAAAATTGTATGACTCTCTACATAGAACGAGAAATAACAGAGAAGATCGAGAAAGATATGCTCATTGATGAATTCTATGAGTTGAAAAAACGGCGTGCACAACTAAAATAAGATAACATTCATATTGTAATTTTTCTTTTATTGTTAATGCTAAAATTTCAAACTAGAAATTTTTTTGCTTATTATACTTCGATTCACCATTTTTTGGGCCCCCCCTTACTTCGAATCCTGGATCCGCCCCTGAATTCGGCACTTCCGCAACTCGTTGTAAGGCTCGTAACCCGTACCTCTGCAACTCGCTCTAGTTCCTCTATTTTACTCCCTCTCCAACTTCATTTAGCAATATCTTATGCTAGGTTCCAGGCTCTACTACTTCAGTCGGTTTTCATTATCGAAATTTTATTATTAATATTCAATACCCATGGATGTGCAAAGTCAGCTAGGGGAGCAAACGAGCTCGAGCTCGAGCCAAGCTTGACAAAATTTCCAGGCTCGAGCTTTTCATTTCGAGCTCGAGCTCGACGAGCTCATTTATCCCAGCTCGAGCTCGAGCTCAATGCCAACTTATCGAGCTCGAGCCCGAGTTTCGAGCTCGCGAGCTCGAGCTCGAGCTGCTCGCGAGCTTTTTAGCTCATGAGCTTTATTTTCTTATTTTTTTATATTTTTTCATATTATATATATATATATATATATATATATATATATATATATATATATATATATATATATATATATATATATTTAAAAAGAATGGAATAAAAAGCCGGCTCGCGAGCTCATGAACATTAATATTCGAGCTCGAGCTCGAGCTCCACAGGCTCGAGCTCGAGTCGAGCTTTTTTTCGAGCCGGCTCATCGAGCTTTTGAGCCGGCTCAACTCAACTTGCCCCCAAAGTCAGCAGGTACTTTAACATATTATATGCTTGTTCCAAACTTCCAATGTATTTTAATGTTCTTAATGTTATTCTAATCAAGGATGTTCTTGTCACTTATTTTTTTGGGTTCTGTGTAGATGCATTCTAATCAAGATATTAGTAATACAATTGATGTTCAAATGGATGTAAATCAAGAGAACAATGAACCGATTTCTGAAGCATGTGGTGAGACTGAAAATCCTTTACAATGCCGAAATAAAAGACAACTTAGATGTATTGTTTGGCAGGATTTTAAAACAGTCACTAATGATGGAAAAGAGAAACATTAATACAATCATTGTGGCAGAAAGCTTGCAAAACAGACATTTGCTTGTACTTCACACTTGAAGTAACACTTAGCAATTTATAAAGCTAGATTAAGATCCACCAAAAAAACAACAGTTGCTGAACCTCGAGCCAAGTAATTTAAATTCAAAAGAAAGTCTGAATGTGTGTGAACTTACTGATGAAAAATATGATCTTGATAAGATGAGGCATGTCGTTGCTGAATGGGTTCTTATGCATGAGATTTCATTTAGCATGGTGGAAGACGAAGGCTTCAATCGTATGATGAGATGTGCTCAACCACTTTGAGAGCGTATAAGTCGCTTCAAAGTAAAAAAAGATTGTCTTGCTAATGTATCCATCTTCATTTAACTATCTTATTATTTGCTTATGAAATTAAAGTAAATGAATGACATGTTTCTTTTGATATATAGAAGTATTTTGTTTTGATGAGTATTAACTATCTATTTATTTTCTTACAAAATTAATTTTTTTGTTTGAGACTATAATTTCCATCATACATTAACATGAAATTATATGGTGGGCGTTAAGACCGTTCACCTGAAATTTTTATGTAGTTGAGACTTTGAGAGTAGGTATGGCCGTATGTACCAAGGTAGATTATTCTGCATTTTGTTATTATGCTACATTTCTTTGAAAGTCTTGAACTCGTGATATCTTTTTATTCTCATTTTTCATGCAAGGGTCAAGCATATTGTGAGATTATCAGATGAGTATTGGCGAAGGTGATTATCATGTTTCTCAATATAATGAAATTTATTATGATCGACATGTTATCACTTGTGAGTTGAATCATTGTTTATTTGCTTGTTTTTAAGTGATCTCTCTATTTTTTATTTGATATCATCTACTGCATGCTGCTATGTTAGAACTTAGAAGAGGAGGTTGAATTTGTTGTTTTTCATTGTCATTTATAATTGTCAGTTGTGCACTGATTTGATGACAATTTTCAATTGAAGATGTTAATATTTAGATGAGAGGCTTTCTAAAATAATAATAATTTTTGAGTTGCGCAAACCAACAAGCTAGATAACTCAATAATTGATGATAATAATTAAAAACACAAATTGAGAATCCTGTGTTTACAATTTACATGTATTTGAAATAAAAATTCGAATTTGAACCCGAATTCGGATCCTACTTCGAACCCGAATTCGAATCTTAATTTGAACCCGAATTCGAATCCAAAATTTCATGTCGAATCCGAATCCAAAGCTGAATCTGAATATTCGGACAAATCTGAATCTCTGCATTCTATATGAAATTTGGATTCGTTTGAACAACTATTTGATTCGATTCGGTTCGTGAACAACCCTAATGATGCGCACCATCAAAGCAATCATGACCCTTCATTCAATCATCTCCCCTTCTGCTTATTTTTTAAAATTAAATAATATTGTCCCTCATGATTCCCTTGGGATATGAAATGCGTGTTTAGGGCCGTGGGAACGTCATCACATCGAGCACAATCATGATTGGGGTACTATCGTTGCCCTCATGAGGGGGGATCCGGATCCTCTCCATTTCACATGAAATGGAGGGGGTCCATTTCAGCCTTTAATGATCAAGATGAGCCCACATAATATCCTGTGGATGAGATTTTTTTGAATAAAAAAAAATATAAAAGGTTAGAAATAACTGAACCCGTTGGATCAAAATAGAAGCCATCATGGCCATGAAATGGATCCCCTCCATTTCAAGTGAAATGGAGAGGATCCTGATTTCATGAGGGGAGTCGTGCACCGTCAATCTTTAGAAATGAGAGAGTGAATAGTGCATAAAAGAATCGGAATATAGTGCATAAAAGAATCGGTATATTTTGTTAGAGGCGAGAAAGTGACTAGAGAATAAGTCAATTATTTCTTCTTCGAGAATTATAGAATGATTCAACTCCAGATCACAAAACAATCAGAAAATATGAATAATAGTAAAGGAGAAAACAAAAAAAAATTAAGTGCGGGAATATAAATCTATGTTAGCTTTGCATCTTAACTATACAGAGTTGTTATAGATGTTCCCCGAATCATCTTGGTACTTCTCGATCTATTCGTGCAACTCTTTTCACCTGCAAGCCTGTCAAAAGTATCTTTTTCGAACTTCACATCCCCAAAGACACCACTTCATGCCCTAATTTTGTCACTTACGTTGAATTCGAATGTTTAGTTGAGCAACCAATGCACAAAGGCTACGAAACAAGGACAGTAAATTCATCCATCAAAATCACATACATATCACAGTTAATAAGCACCGAGTGCACCACAAGTTACAATCACAACGTAAGTAAAATAAAGTTCGACTCAAACTAAATGCATAGAAATCATTTATGAGCGAGAGACTTTGGCTTCGTTTGGCACAGCAATGACAGTTGTAAACGCATGGGTTAATCCGTCATTCGCTAACAATCACCTAACATAAAGGTGGATGAAGTTTCTTAAGTGTGCGTTAACGAATGACAGTTTAATGCCCATGTTACATGTTGCATGTGCTAGAGGCCTATTTTAGGTTTAGGGTGACCATAATATGCAAGACGGTGTGGAGGGTAATCCCAAAGGAATATTTCGGGAAAGAAATTAACAGTAAAGGTAGGGCAAAACAAGCAGTAGCACTTGACCCTCGCCGGACCAAGACGTTGAAGGCAATTAGAATCGGCCAATCGGCAACCACTAGGACTACGAATCATGCTCAAGCATAATCGTCGACAGTATCGTCCACCGCAGAACCTTAGGGAAAGAAGTCTTTCATAACAATTTGGTGCCGTAGTTGTGATTGCTTCACAAAAAAGAGAAGTCATTAATTTTCTTATATATATATAATAATAATATCTAGTTAGGTAGAGAGCTGGAGAGATGGAGGAGTCACCTGAGCTTGAGAGAAGGATTAGGAGGAGGAGGAGTTGTGGATCCATTACTCCCCCCAAGAACTTCATTAATGACGGTTATTATATGCTGTAGATGTCTCTACATGCCTGAGGCAGAAGCTAGGTTTGCTCCTGGCCTCATTTATAGTAATTATTAATTGTCCGCTTCAAGACACTGCTAATTGGCCGCTACAGTGCCACATGTCACTTACATTTGGGTTTTCTATTTTGTCCTGGTTTCGACGTCGTCTGCTCTTTAAAAAAAATTAATCACGGTGGAGGCCACGGCCGGCTAACGGGGTCACTGAACGCGCAGGCGACTCCGGAGGGAGTAGGCCCGTGCAAAGATGTTAATTCGCGATTTTAAGGCCATTGATCGACCTTGAGTTGCGACGGATGGATTTCGGGCGTGGTGAAAGATTCCGGGCACGAAGATGGGCGAGGCGGAGCGTGTTGGGGCTTGACTTGTTGACCGGGTCAACAAGGCAGAGTTTTTTTTGTTTTTTATTAAATGTTGTACAAGTTTTAATGATAGGAGTGAGTGGTTGAGAGTAGCATTTAATGTAGCGCCACTTGGCGGTTTTTGGTTGGGTGTTGTTGCCTATAAATAAGCATGTTGTATTACTTGTAAAGATTGATGAAATAGAGAGATAAACTCCAAAAAAGTTCTTGTTCCTGTTTTAGAGAGAGAAAGAGAGCGCCGCAGCGCTAAGGGAGTTGATCCCGCCGCGAGAAGAGAGTTGTCCGGGCGGTTTATCTTTCTAACCGGGCAAGCCGGAGTGCGAGGAGGCCGGAGAGTCTTGCCGAGCGAGATAGGAGGTGTTGCCGAGGTGATCTTGTGGTTTGGGGTGTTGGTCTCGACTCCTGTCCGACTCGCGTGTAGGAGCTCGAGAAAGGGGAGCTCGCCAAGCGGCTTGTGTGCTCGCGGGAGGTGCGCAACTCGCGAAAGGGGAGCTACTTGATGGAGGACTCGTCAAGCGAGTAGAAGATTGTTGGCGTCAAGGTCGCGCGAGTAGAGTGTTCTCGCCACGTAAGTTGGGAGGTCTAACCGCGAGTTGGGTGCGGTGTCGCGCGAGTTGGTAATCGCGCGGCTTGGCGGTCTCGCCAAGTTTGGTCTCGCCGTTTCTCAAGTGTTTTGAAAAGGGTTTGTGGTGTGTACGTGAGCATATTCACGTTTCCAACAAGTGGTATCAAAGCGAGGTTAGGATCCCCTGGGAGTTGGCTCGTAAGGTGAAGTGACAAGTAGAGATGGAGATGAGAAGTGTAATGTCGGGGCAAGTCCCCAAGTTGACCAAAACGAACTATGGAAATTGGAGTATACAAATGTGGGTGCTACTCGCCTCCAAAGAGTTATGGGAGATAGTTGAAAAGGGAGTCGAGGTGCTTACTGCTGAAGCGGAGGCAGCGTTGACTAACGCTCAGAAGACAGCGTTGAGGGAAGCAAAGAAGCGGTACAAGAAGGCCCTATTCCTATGTACCAAGGAGTTGATGAAGCGACGTTTGAGAAGATCTCTGATGCAGGGACATCGAGAGAAGCTTGAGAGATACTACAACGCTCCATGCAGGGAGTTGATAAAGCAAAGAAGGTTAAGTTACAATCCCTCCGAGCCCAGTATGAGGTGATGAGGATGCATGGCTCGGAGAAGGTTGGTGACTACGTGACACGTCTACGGACGCTCACAAATGAGATGAAGAGGAATGGGGAAACAATAGATGATGTTAGCTTCATGGAAAAGCTCCTGCGATCTATCTCCAAGAAATTCAGACATGTGGTAGTGGCCATTGAGGAGTCGAAGGATCTCACCGAGATGACGGTAGATGAACTTGTTGGCTCGCTGCAAGCCCACGAGTACCGCATGCTACAAGATGACGAGGAGTCGAGTGGCTCAGGGAAAGCACTCCAGACTCAGCTTAACTTTGGAGAGAGCTCAGGAAGAGGAGGCCAGCACGACCGAGGCTACCAAGGAAGAGGTAGAGGAGGAAAAGGTGGAAGAGACTTCGGAAGAAATTAGTACAACCAGAAGGAGGCGGAGCAACCTCAGGGTTGGATACACGATGGAGGAGGAAGAGGAAGAGGTCAAGGGAGAGTCCAAGGCAGAGGACAAGGAAGGGACCAGGGAAGAGGTCAAGGAAGAGGAAGAGGAGATATGTCCCAGACTCAATGTTACAATTGTAACAAGTTCGGGCATATGAACTACGTTTGTTGGGCTCCAAGGAAGGGAGGAGAAGCCAACCACTATGCTGAGGCAAGTAACACGGGTGGCGACCCGATGATGTTCCTCACCATCCAAGGTGCTGCAGGAGGGAGGAACGGAGTGTGGTACTTGGACACTGGAGCAAGTAACCACATGTGTGGAGATAAGGAGTTATTCACTAGCCTTGAAGAAAATGGTGGTGAAGTCAGGTTTGGTGACGCCTCGAAGATATCTGTGAAAGGAAGAGGAGTGACAGCGGTCATCATGAATGGGAAGGAGGTGCATATCAACTATGTCTTCTACATGCCGGGCTTGAGGAATAACATCCTAAGTCTTGGACAGCTAGTGGAGAAGGGCTATCGTGTCCTGTTGAGGGATAGTACCTTAACCATGAAGGATAGTCAAGTAAGAGAGGTGGTGAGAGTGAAGATGGCGACGAATCGCCTCTTTCCTCTAAGTATGGATGCCAAGGAGACGGCATGTCTTGCGAAGACAGGAGAAGAAGAGGAAGCTTGGCTGTGGCACCACCGGATGGGCCATCTGGGGTTCACATGCCTGAAGTTACTATCCCACTCCAAGATGGTAGAATGGTTGCCTATGATCTCGCCTCCTCAGAGGGTATGTGAGGTATCAAAGGAAAACAGAAGAGAGAAACGTTCGAGGGTGGAAAGTCCCGGAGGGCGACAAGGCAGCTGGAGCTAGTTCATTCGGACATAGCAGGTCCGTTTGAGACGACCTCAGTTGGAGGCAGCAGATACTACATTACCTTCACGGATGACTACAGTCGGAAGTGTTGGGTGTACTTTCTAAGAGAGAAGGCCAAGGCGCTTGACAAATTCAGGGAGTTCAAGGCAATGGCTGAGAAGGAGAGTGGGAAACCACTGAAGGTGCTCAGGACAGATAGAGGTGGGGAGTACACCTCGAGGCTGTTTGATGAGTTCTGCAAGCAGTGGGGGATATCTCATCAGCTGACGGCGGCGTACTCACCTCAGTAGAATGGAGTGACAGAGAAAAATAACTTGACCATCATGAATATGGCAAGGAGTATGGTTAAAGGCAAGGGGTTGCCTAAGAAGTATTGGGCGAAGGCAGTACATGTGACAGTGTACTTATTGAATAGTTGCCCAACGAAGAGTGTAAAGTTCAAGACGTCGTTCGAAGCATGGTGTGGGTGGAAGCCAAGCGTGAAGCACCTAAGGGTCTTCGGGTGTGTGGCTTATGCCCATGTACTGGACCAAAGGAGAAGAAGCTGGATGACCAGAGCGAGAAGTGCATCTTCATAGGCTACGCTCCTACGAGCAAGGCGTACAAGTTGTACAACCCAGTGATGGAGAAGGCCAACATCTCAAGGGATGTGGTGTTTGAGGAAGGCAGCAGCTGGAGCTGGGATGAAGAGGTGAGGAACATCAAGGGGATGTTCTTCGATGATGAAGAAGAAGAGGGTGGTCAGGGAGATGAAGCTGAGATGGGTGGAGCTGAGCCACCATCACCTCCCAGCAGGAAGTCAGGGGGATCTCTCACACCTTACTCAAGTGGAGCAAGTACGAGCAGAGGAAGATCTGGTGGAGCAAGCACCAGCGGAACCAAGGATGATCGTCCTCATCCTCGAACAAGGAGGTTGGAGGAGATCTATGAAAAGAGGGCTCCAACTCATAACAAATTTTCTTTATACTGTTTGTTTGCAGATGTTGAGCCGTACTCTTACGAAGAAACCGCCCAAGAAAAAACTTGGAGAAAGACGATGGATGCGGAGATAGCCTCCATCAAGAAGAATGACACCTGGAAGCTGGTGGATCCACCTGCAGGTCACAAACCCCTCGGGGTGAAGTGGATGTATAAGGTGAAGAAGAATAAAGATGGAGGCATGGAGAAACACAAAGCAAGGCTTGTTGTGAAGGGCTACTGCCAAGTCCAGGGTGTGAACTATGATGAGGTCTTTGCACCAGTGGCGCGGATAGACACCATCAGGTTGATCATCGCGCTAGCAACACATCATGGGTGGAAGATAATGCAGATGGACGTGGTCTCTGCTCACTTGAATGGTTACCTGGAAGAGGACGTGTATGTCGAGCAGCCTGCAGGATACATGGTGAAGGGGCAGGAGAGAAAAGTCTGCAAGCTGGACAAGGCTCTTTATTGGCTGAAGCAGGGAGCTAGAGCCTGGAATGGAAGGATAGATGCTTAATTGCAGAAGCATGGCTATCAGAAGAGTCCGCATGAATATGCACACTACACCAAGGTGGATAAGGATGGCAGCATGATGATCGTGTGCCTATACGTGGATGATATGATCTTCACAGGGAACAACGCTTCGATGTACGAAGAGTTCATAGGAATGATGTAGAAAGAGTTCGAAATAACGGACTTGGGAGAGCTGAGCTACTTTTTGGGAGTAGAAGTGCAACAGAGAGAAGACGAGATCTTCATCTCTCAGAGGAAGTACGCGGAAGAGATCTTGAAAAAATTCAAGATGGAGAATAGCAAGCCTATCTCCACTCCTGCAGATCCAGGGCTAAAGCTAAGTAAGGAGTCAAAGGAAGGGGCGGTAGACTCCACCTTATTCTAAAGCTTGGTGGGGAGTCTACGCTCCTTGACCTTCACCCGACCAGACATCATGTATGCGGTCGGGGTGGTGAGCAGATATATGGAAGAACCGAAGGAAGACCACTTCACGGCAGCGAAGAGGATCCTGAGGTATATAAATGGGACAAGAGGCCATGGGCTGAAGTATTCAACTGGAGAGGAGCTGATGCTGGTAGGTTACTCGGACAGTGATTACGGCGAGGATGTGAATGACCGGAAGAGCACTTCCAGGTATGCCTTCAACATGGGAACGGGGGCGTTCTCATGGAGCTCGAAGACGCAAGCCATGATAGCGCTATCATCTTGCGAGGCTGAGTACATTGCAGTGGCGGATTGTACCTGCCAAGCCATCTGGCTAAGGAATCTACTGCAGAGTCTACATCAAGGAGTGGATGGGCCAACGACCATGTTTGTGGATAACATGTCGTCCATCCAGCTCGCAAAGAACCCAGTGCTACACGAGCGTAGCAAGCACATTGAAACAAGGTATCATTTCCTCCGCGAGCAGGTGGAGCTAAAGACGGTGGAAGTTGCTTATTGCCCTACCGGAGAGCAGGTCGCGGACATCTTTACAAAAGCGTTGAAGGTGGAGAAGTTCCTAAGGCTTAAAGGCAAACTCGGCATGTGCTGCCAAGTTTGAGGGGGAGTTTGTTGGGGCTTGACTTGTTGATCGGGTCAACAAGTCAGAGTTTGTTTTTGTTTTTTATTAAATGCTGTAGAAGTTTTAATGATAAGAGTGAGTGGTTGGGAGTAGCATTTAATGTAGCGCCACTTGGCGATTTTTGGTTGGGTGTTGTTGCCTATAAATAGGCATGTTGTATTACTCGTAAAGATTGATGAAATAGAGAGATAAACTCCCAAAAATTTCTTGTTCCTGTTTTAGAGAGAGAAAGAGAGCGCCGCAGCGCTAAGGGAGTTGATCCCGCCGCGAGAAGAGAGTTGTCCGGGCAGTTTATCTTTCTAACCGGGCAAGCCAGAGTGCGAGGAGGCCGGAGAGTCTTGCCGAGCGAGACAGGATATGTTGCCAAGGTGATCTTGTGGTTTGGGGTGTTGGTCTCGCGTACTGGCCGACTCACGTGTAGGAGCTCGAGAAAGGGGAGCTCGCCAAGCGGCTTGTGTGCTCGCGGGAGGTGCGTAGCTCGAAAAAGGGGAGCTACTCGCTGGAGGGCTCGCCAAGCGAGTAAAAGCTCGTTGGCGTCAAGGTCGCGCGAGTAGAGTGTTCTCGCCACGTAAGTTGGGATGTCTAACCGCGAGTTGGGTGCGGTCTCGCGCGAGTTGTTAACCGCGCGGCTTGGCGGTCTGGCCAAGGTTGGTCTCGCCGTTTCTGAAGTGTTTTGAAAAGGGTTTGTGGTATGTGCGTGAGCCTATTCACGTTTCCAACAGAGCGAACAAAATCAACAACAAAAGTTGGAGATGAGATAAATCGACAGTGGAAGCGGCACGGTTGCAGCTAAAGAGGGACGCTAGGGTTGAAGGCAGGCGGACTGTGTTGGGGAGAATCCGTGAAACCTGTTGGGTACATTGGTTTAAATGTACCTGATTTGAAGAAGCCTCACCCAACTCAATGATATACATCAAAATGTATTTGATGTGTTTTGAGTTTACTTGTGCAGGTTAAGTATTTGCAGGAAAGATGGAAAAGTTTCTAAGTCCATGTGTCGACACTTAAGAAGACTTGTGTCGACACCCAATGAAGCAGTGTCGACACTTGGAGTATTTGTGTCGACACCAGGGATGTGGAGTCGACACCAGACAGAAAGTGTCGACACAAGGAGCTGTGTTGACACTCAGTGAAGAAAAGTGCAGTGAAGAAGTGTCGACACTTAGCAGTTGTGTCGACACTCAGAGAAACTGTGTCTACATCAGAAAGTGTCGACACTTGGAGGCTGTGTCGACACTCAGCAAAAGTCAGCAGAGTCTAAGTATAAGTGTCGATACCCAGAACAATGTGTCGACACATAGCAGAAGAGTCAACACTTGAAGAATGTGTCGACACAAGAAAGAATGTGTCGACACTCAGCTGAAGACTCAACACTTGAAGAAAGTGTCGACACAAGAATGAATGTGTCGACACTCAGCTGAAGACTCAACACTTGAAGAAAGTGTCGACACAAGAAAGAATGTGTCGACACTCAGCTGAAGACTCAACACTTGAAGAAAGTGTCGACACAAGAAAGAATGTGTCGACACTCAGCTGAAGACTCAACACTTGAAGAAAGTGTCGACACAAGGAGCTGTGTCGACACTTAGCAAAGTTCAAGAATATTCTAAGTACAAGTGTCGACACTAAGGAGATGTGTCGACACTCAGCCAGAGTCTCAACAGAAGAAGAATGTGTCGACACAAGGAGCTGTGTCGACACTCAGCAAGTATCAACACTAAAGACATGTGTCGACACCAAGAAGCAGTGTCGACACTGACAAGTTCAACACATGAAGATGTGTCGACACAAAGGAGATGTGTCGACACTTACAAGATTTCAGCAATATACTGAAGTACAAGTACTTGTGTCGACACACATTATCAGTGTCGACACATGAAGAAGAAGCAGTGTCGAGATATAAAATCTACAACACAAGGAGTTGTGTAGACACCTTGTAGGCTAGTGTCGACACTTAGACAACTTGTGTCGACACTTAGTCTATAAGTGTCGACACTTAAAGACAGATAATCTCGACACTTACAGACAGTTATAAAATTTTAAAGAACTGACTGGATGACTTGACAGCTGCCATTCCAGCCGGTCTACTGCACCTGTCAGAGTTGTCAGAAATCAGTTATGAACCAGACCAGCCGGTTACCATGAAGAATGCTTATAAATAGGCTTACACTGTCTACAGAAACAGTTGTTCAGTTGTTCAAGTGATCAACACATCAATATAAAAAGAAGATCTAGCTATTCATTGAATAATCAAGTGAAGATCTAAGAAGTTGGAGAGAGAGAGCTCCATCCAAGAAGTCAGCCGTTGGAACCAGGCTGAGAAGAAGGGTTCAGATTTGTTCTGAATCTTAAGTAGCAGAGATCAAGGATCAACTACAGAGGAGATCAATCTTATTGTGTTCTACATTCAAGAAGCTTTGAAGAAAGCCAAGTCAGGTTGATTTCAGCTGAGTTCTTCCAAGAACTCATCAAGACACTCACAACTCTTCTCTCTTTTCTCTGAGTTGTTGAGTATATATTTTGTATTCAAATTATCTTGTAGGATCCTTAGGGATCTGAGTTTTGTAAGCATGTAATTATAAAGGCTGAGTGTAGGGCCTGAGTGCATGAGTGTAGGAGAGTTGTATCTCTGAGTGTAGGCCTGTTGTGGCTGAGTGTAGGCCTTAGTGGCTGAGTGTAGGCCTTGGTGGCTGAGTGTAGGCTTTGTAAAGAAGCTGAGTTGTAGGGCCTTGGGCCTGAGTTGTAGGAACCTGTTTTGGGGTTCTGAGTGTAAGATCTGAGGATCTGAGATAGTGGAGGAGTTTGGCCGAATCTAGTACACTACTAGATAGGCAAAGGGGGAAAGTGGATGTACCCAAACCTTGGGGAACCACTATAAAACTATGTGTCTACTGGTTGCTTGTATAATTCTGTGATTGCTGCTTGTGTGCTGTGATAAAGTAACTAGAACTCTGTGATATTATCTGAATTCTGCCTAAGAAGTTAAAAAGAGTTAAGTCACCTATTCACCCCCCCCTCTAGGTGATTAGGTACAATATCTTTAAAGTGGTATCAGAGAGAGGTTACTCAAAAAGGGACATAACTATCTGAGTAGATCCTGTTGGCAGATTCAGTCTAAGTACATTACAGAATCAAGAAAATCAAGAACCATGGGTTCCACTGAGAATCATAAGGAATTGGGATCCATGAAGCTACCCATTTGCAGAAAAGAATATTTGGCATTTGGAAGGAAAGGGTGAGACTGTTTATGGAAGCCTCAAACCCTAGGATTTATATCACAGTGAAAGAAGGGCTATATGTGCCCATGAAGGTTTCAGTCTTAGATGCAAATCAGAGAACACCAAAGGATTTCTCTGAAATGACAAAGGATGAGATTGTTCTAGCCACAATGGACAAAAGGGCTCAAAATATCATAGTAAGTGCTATAGATGATGCTACCTTTCAGAATCTGATACACTGCAAGACATCCAAGGAAATGTGGGATACTCTTATTGTGTATATGGAGGGTTCTGAAGAAGTGAGACAAGACAGAAAATCTTTGCTCAACCAAGAATATGAAAGTTTTAGACAAGGTAAAGCGGATAGCATAACTGAATGCTATAAAAAGTTCTATAGGATTGTGAATGAGCTTATGTCCTATGGCAGAGAGTTCAGTAATTATGAGCTTAATGATAAGTTCTTAAGGTCCCTTACAAAAGATTGGGACACCAAGATCTGTGCTATTAGGGAAATGGCAAAGTTGGCAGAAATTCCTCCACCAACACTGTTTGGCAAACTGCTGTCCTATGAAATGCAGTTAATGGTGAGAAAAGAAGAGGAGAAATCAACAAGAAGTGAACATAAAAAAAGGACAGTGGCCTTCAAAACAGAAGCCCCCAGAAAGTACAGAAGTAAGTCACCAACTCCACCACCAAAAGTACCTGAAACTGAGTCAGATGAGTCAGCAAGTAGAAAGTCTGAAAGCAGTGAAAGTGATGAGGACTTTGCTGCCTTCACAAGACATTTTCAGAAGTTCTTAAAGAAGAAACAGTGGAGGACAAGGCCATCTATTTCACAGGGTAAAGAAGACTATTATCAGAATAAAAAGTCTTCAAAGAAAGACAGGAAAAAGTCCAAGTCTAGCAACGCAACACTATCAAAAATTGTATGCTATTGCTGTAATAGACAAGGACATGTTATTGCAGACTGTGCAGAGAAAAGAAAGGAGTCTAATGATAAGAAAAAAGACTCAATACAAGGGCAAGAAGGAAAAGTCTTTTGTTGCCAAAAAGGACAAGAGCCTGTCAGACATTTCTTCATCAGAAACTGAGTCAGATGCTGAGGAATATATATGACTGTTTGCTGAGGAAGAAGAAGAAGAGTTCATCCAGATTATGAACTCTATATTTGAACAAGAGGACAATCAGTGCCAAGGACTGATGGCATTGACAGAAAGTGACAAAATCCTGGAGCAGCCAGGACCTAGTAAGGTACAACATTGTTCTTTCAGTTCAATCTCTTGTGCTAGTTCAGAATCAGATTCATCATCATCAAGTGATGAGAGTGCATCTGAGTCTGAAGAGGATATTCATCAGTTGATAGATGAATATAAAGTTCTGTTGCAAGCATTTAAGAAATGCAAATCCTTGGCCAAGAGTCAAGCTAAGGAGATTGCAAGTCTCAAAATGGCTGCAACTGATTATGAGAAGATGTTTGATCAAAAACTTAATGAGATAGCCAGATTGAAGCACATAACTGTGATTCAGATGGGGACTATAACATATAAGAATGATCAAATCAAGAGTCTGGAGATTAGTCTTCAGAAGAAAAAAGATTTAGTTGCTAGGTTTTCTAAACCAAAGTCAGTTCTGCCCTTAATTGATGAATTTGTTCATCACAAAGGTAAAGCTGGACTGGGGTTTACTAACCCTGCAAGGACTGTTCAGTCCAAGTCCAAGGGCAAAGCCCCAACTCTCGCCTCAACAAGCCAGCCAGCTGTAGATAAAACAGCTAAGACTGTACCTAAGCAAAGGTACAATAAGCAATTTGAGTGAAGTTGGAGGTACTGTGGCAAGGTAGGCCACTTGCCATGCTAGACTGTTGGCACAATGCTAGTGCCAAAGTAAGTAGCAAACTGCCTGTTGGAAAACCTGCAGGTAAATGCTTTGTACATAGGAAGTAGCACTTTGTTAACTAATTAATTCACACACTACCAAGGACCCTCTCAAGAATTCTTTGGTTCTAAGGTTCACTAATCTGTTTTGCAGGTGAGTCCAAGTGGCCATGCCCCAATATGGTACTTGGACAGTGGATGTTCCAGACACATGACTGGAACAAGGGGTTTACTAAAGGACTACACACCTATAAAGGATGGTCCAAAAGTCACTTTTGGTGGTTCTGAAAAAGGGATCATCAAGGGTTTTGGTAACATATCTAACTCCTATATTACAATTACTCAAGTGGCATATGTTAAAGTTTTGAAACATAACCTTATTAGTATAAGTCAATTGAGTGTTGTAGGATATGACATCTCATTTGTCAAAGATGGTTGTCATATCAGGAGGTCAAATGATCAAGAGATCATTTTGACTGGTTATAGAAAAAGGAATGTCTATTGCTTAGACATTATGGTTAAGAACAATGGTTCTCCAGTGTGTCTTGTAGCTGATGAGACAGTCTCTCATTGTGTCAAATGGCACAAGAGGCTAGCCCATCTAAACTACAAGACAATTGGTAAACTCTTTAGCAAAGAGTTAGTGAGGAATGGTCCTCAAGTTAAGTGTATTAAAGATGGTATTTGCTCAGCTTGTCAAAAGGGCAAGCAGACCAGATCCACCTTTAGAAGCATTGAAAACAAAGATGCTGTGAGGTGTTTATACCTCTTGCATATGGATCTCTTTGGTCCAATGCCAGTTCACAGCCTAGGTAGGAAGGTCTATACCTTTGTAGTTGTAGATGACTACTCAAGGTTTTCCTGGGTGTTCTTCCTTAGACAGAAAACTGAAACACCTAGTGTCTTCTATAGCTTTGTCAAACAAATTCAGAATGAACTAGACAGTACAGTGGTCAAGATAAGAAGTGACCATGGTACTGAATTTTAGTCTGATAGCATGACAAAACTATGTGAAGAATTTGGAATATTTCAGGAGTTTTCTTCACCAAGGACACCTCAGCAAAATGGCATTGCTGAGAGGAAGAATAGAACCTTGATTGAGGCTGGTAGGACCCTATTAAGTGATACATCACTACCAGAATACTTCTGGGCTGAGGCAGTGAATACTGCATGCCATGTTATTAATAGGGCTACCATAACTAAAAGCCTCAACAAGACTCCCTATGAGGTTGTGAAAGGCAGGAAACCAAACCTATCCTACTTCAGGATCTTTGGTTGTAAGTGCTTTATACTTAACAATGGAAAGTCTTACTTGACTAAGTTTGCTGCCAAGTCCCAAGAGGGAATTTTTGTTGGGTACAACAACAATAGTAAGGCTTATAGAGTCTACAACTTGTCTACTCAAGTTGTAGAAGAGTCTGTACATGTAGTATTTGATGAAACTAAACTTATTAACAATGAGTTGTCTAGTAGTGTATGCAGCTCCACAGATATAACAAAGAAGATGGACAAGCTCACTATAGAAGAAGAACCTACTGCAAGACAACAAGTAGAAGATAGTGGCTGCTGTCCAGGGGGAGTACTACATGTATCTAATGCAGATGAAGTTCAAGGAGTACAGCAAGATGAAGAAGTTGAAGAAGTTCAACCTGAAGACAGGATGCCTCCAGCCAATAGGCATCTAAGAGATCACAATCCAGCAGAACAAATCATTGGTGATCCAAGACAAGGGGTACAAACAAGGAGCAGAAATCTGAATGCAGCACTCTACTCCAGTTTTCTATCCCAAGTTGAACCAAAGAAGTTTGAAGAAGCCATCATAGACCCTCATTGGATTGAGGCAATGCAAGAAGAGCTGAATCAGTTCAAAAGGTGCAAGGTCTGGGAACTTGTTCCAAAACCAAAAGACCACAACATAATTGGAACCAAGTGGATATTTAGGAACAAGATGGATGAACATGGAGTCATCATTTAAGAACAAAGCAAGATTGGTTGCTAAAGTATATAGGTAGGAAGAAGGTATTGATTTTGATCAAACCTTTGCTCCAGTAGCCAGACTGGAAGCCATAAGGATGTTCCTGGCCTATACAACCTTTCAAGGATTTAAAGTTTACCAAATGGATGTAAAGTCAGCCTTTCTGAATGGTAATCTTAAAGAGGAAGTCTATGTGGAACAACCATCAGGTTTTGTTGATTCAACTCTACCTAATCATGTCTATAGACTTAGGAAAGCATTGTATGGGTTAAAGCAAGCCCCTAGAGCTTGGTATGTAACCCTGTCTAGTTTCCTCATTGAGAATAAGTTCACAAGGGGGAAAATAGACAAGACTCTATTCCTTAGGGAATCCAGAGGCAAAGTAATACTAGTCCAAATATATGTAGATAACATAATATTTGGGTCTACTGAAAGTAGTCTTTGCAAAAAGTTTGCAAAACTAATGCAAGGACAATTTGAGATGAGTAGTATGGGGAACTTAAGTTCTTCTTGGGTCTCCAAGTTAGACAAACTGAGAATGGTTTATCCATATGCCAGTCTAAGTTCACCCTAGAACTCATAAGGAAGTATGGTATGGATTCATCTAGTACCATGAAGACTCCTATGGGTCAAGTATGTCTCTTAGCAAGGATGATGCAGGGAAACCTGTAGAGAGTCTTTGTATAGAAGGATAGTTGGCTCCCTATTATATTTGACTGCAAGTAGACCAGATATCATGTGTGATACATGTGTCTGTGCAAGGTATCAAGCATGCCCTAAGGAGTCTCATTTGACAACAGTCAAAAGGATATTGAGATATCTAAAGGGCACCTCCTTATCTAGGCCTCTGGTACCCTAGGAATGGAGACTTTGATCTAACAGGGTATTCAGATGCTATACTTTGCAGGATGCAAAGAAGACAGAAAAAGCACAACTGGAAACCTGTCAATTCAGGTGGAAAGACTGATTTCATGGAGTAGCAAAAAAGCAACAACAAGTGTGGCTATCTCCACTGCAGAATCAGAATATGTGGCTGCAGGAAGTTGCTGTGCTCAACTTATATGGATACAACATCAGCTTGAGGACTATGGAATTCAGGTAGTAGTAGAACTCCACTCTTTTGTGATTCTACACAAGTGCTATATCAATTGCACATAATCCTGTTTCCATAGTAGAACTAAACATATTGAAATAAAATAATCATTTTCCTTAGGAAGAATGTAGAGAAAGAAGATATTTTACTGGAATATGTAAAACAGATAATCAACTAGCTGAATATGTATACTAAGCCCCTATAAGAAACTAAGTTCAATAGGTTTACAATTGAACTAAACGTATGATGAAACTTAGAATAAGTTTTTAGAAATGGCTAAGTAAAAAGGTGTCGAACACACAGATATCTGTGTCGACACAGAAAAGTGGTGTCGACACTTCAGGGAAAAGGTGTCGACACATCTAGGAAGTTGGTGTCGACACTTCAGAAAATTAGTGTCGACAACATAGTAAGTAGGTTGTCGAACAACCAAGGTGGTGTCGAACAGTGTTGTAACCAAAGGTTAAGTAAAGTCGACTATGTGTCGAGTTAAGTGGTGTCGACACATAACAAGTGTTGTCGACACAATTATCTAAGTCTTGCTGTCGATCGACCTTTTGTCATTACATAGTCTGTGTCGACACTTTAAGTTAGACTACCCACTAGCCGTTAGTTGCCTTTATCTCAAACCTAGAAAGGTATAAATAGGATTTTGCCTTTGTCTGTCGACACGCTTCTCAAAGTTTCGAGACCAAACTTGTGTGTCGACACCTCTCTTCTCTCTAGTTCAAATTCTTCCAAACCTAATGGCGCCAAAGCTCGAGGAGAACGTCAATGAAGGCTACGAACTGGTGCGAGATGCGTTTGAGGATGCAGACGACCCAGAAATCAAGAATGTGATAACCCTAGTTGCAGACTCGGGGTTAGAATTTCTTATTTCAGAGACTACAGAAGATCTGGAAGAAGGAAGTTCTAGAGTTTCTGAATGGAGCTAAAATAGACGAATCTGGATTCAAAATCAAATCCAGGGTACATGGAGAAAAGGTGAAGTATCCCAAAAAGTTTGAGAAATTTTTTCTAAAACCTGTCAAGGACAAAAGAAAAGATGAGGGTTACTGCTTATAAAAGACCAGAGAAGCTTTAACTTGGTGTGGACTGGATTCAAAATTGAAAATTGGATCTGTGTTTAATAGAAGGGCATGAACAGCCAGGGAAAATTTCTATCTAAAATTGTTGGGACAAAAGTAATCTTAAGTAAGCCTGGAGGGCATGATAGGGTATCAGCCCATATGTTCAACCTTATTATGACAAGGATAATCTTCACAGTAAACACTGATTGGTCTGTAGTAGTCTTTGAAAAATCAAGGAAAGTCTGAAGAAACCCAATTTGGGTAGAATAATAAGTTTATACCTAGCTGGTAGCATACCAGAGGTTATGGGTCAAGCTGCTAATGGAGTAAAATCAACCTACGAGAAAGATGGACATGAGGATCTTCTCCAGATGGGACAAGGGTTTTGGTCTAAGGAGATGCCAACCCATGAGAAAATAACTTCTGAGAAGGAAAACCCTCTACAGAAGAAGAAAAAACTGCCCCAGTGGCTCAAGGATTCATCTAGCAGCTCAGGTAGTGAAGAGCAAGTTGTCTTTACAACCTGATGAGGATGTAGAAGGTAATGCTGGGAAATCTCCAGCTCAACAAGAAGTTGCTGGAGGGAGGCATGGGAAAGCTACCTCAAGCTAGCCCCATACACCAGGATTCAGTCCAGGGGGAGCCACTAGTTGTAGAAGAGCCAACTACATTGGAAAGTGAACAAGCAACAAACATCATTCTTGGGTAATCACTGAGCTTAATGCTTTAGATTTTCCTCTATAGAGGATAATGTTTTGTCTGATTCTTTCATTAATGTTAATCAGCAAACTCAGATTGATAGTCAAGTCCCAGATGTTGTCATGGAGGACACATCTGTTACAGTTCAAGTTGTATCTGATCCAGTGGTAGATGAGCCAAGAGTTTCTCCAGCTCATTCTTCACAAGAATATACAATGGATGATCTTTTCCTAAATCTGGATCAAACAGATTTTGACAAGGATTGTGCTGGCTGCTGAGGGGGAGAATGCTTCAGTTGAGGGGAGCAAGGGCAAATTCTGGAAGAAACCTGCAAGGCAAGAACCTGAGAAGGCACCAGAAGTGCAGAAGGAGAAGGAGAGGGTAGATATAGCCAGCAGCCGAGATGGCAGCATCAGCTTCTGAAGATGAGGAGGCAGCAAGAACTAAGAAAAGAAAGTTCCAAGTATTCAAGAGGAGGAGTCAGAATTAACAAAAAAGGCTCTACAAACTATTGCCTCCACAGCCTATATCTCAGCCAGCACTACAGCCAACTCCATCAATAATGATTACAGTTCTTTGATGTTTTCTATGCAAATAAAGCTTGATGAGCACAGGGCAATCCATTGAGAAGTATGTGGATTAAGGGCAAAAAATCATTACAGTTTGATTTGGCCTCAGGATCTTAAGTCAATAAGATTTGAGATGAATCTCAATAAGAAGGAGATGACTGACTGCTTCTACAAGGGAGGGAATGCAGTGCTGTACTTGGCTTAAACATCAAGAAAGATAAAAGCTCAAGTAGATGAACTTGAAGTAAAGCAAGGTTATGTACTGGAAAATCAAATCAGGATGAATGATAATTTGACAGAATCTCACAATGGCCATTATCACTGAGATGCAGAACATAGCTGCTGGACTGACTACTTCTACTGCTACTGCTAAAGCAGAATTTCACAAAGCATTCAAGAAGAAATAACTGCTGTTAAGGCTGTCATACAAGACTCTCAGAAGATCATAACTGACAAACTCCAAAGTTGAAACTTATTTTAAAGATGGAGTCAACTATTTGGATGCCCAAATAAGATTTCAAAAGGATGATTTGGAGGGATCACATAGTTAGAGAAGTCATAAAGGGGGAGAGGGTGTTAGTCAAAGCCAGCTCTGATCATGCCCAAGTGGATATCTAATTCTATCAGAGCTACCCTTGGTTATCCTCCCTTATGTGATGATGACAATGTAGCAGAATCTGGGAATACATCATGCATATCTAGGAGGGGAGCAACCAGAAGTGGCTCAAGTCATCTACCCTCCTCCAGATTTTTGATATGGTTCAAGCTGACATAACAGTCCATGTATAGCCCAACTCTGGGGGAAAGGACAATGTCATCATAGAGAAGGTTGTTTTCAGGCAGTTTCTGAGGCCTATGCAAGAAGCTCTGCAGAAAGAAGAAGAAACCAGATTGTCTAAGAAGAGGTTCAGGAAGCAAGCTGAACAAAGAGCAGACTTTGAACAGTGGAGCCCCACTTTCAAGGAACATTATCTTAACTGCATGGAAAGCTGCAAAAGATAACATTCAAGACAGAAGAATAATGGTTTTCTGAATTGGAATGGAGAAAACATGAGACTGGTCAAGAAGCCATAGTCCCAATATAGAAGGAAGGAAAAGTATGGAGAAGCTACCTGCTACTGCTGAGCTCAGTAGCAAGTACTG